>VZTI01001286.1:1409746-1490562 GCA_013397865.1 Struthidea cinerea
TTTTTTTTTTTTGTCAAAGAATGAGTTAATCTGTTGAACTGAGTTGAACTGAGAAAGCCTGATAATCACAGTTGCTTGGGAGGCAATTATCTGACAAGCTGGCAAAGATGAGAAATACCAGA
This sequence comes from Struthidea cinerea, assembly GCA_013397865.1. NCBI lineage: Eukaryota > Metazoa > Chordata > Aves > Passeriformes > Corcoracidae > Struthidea > Struthidea cinerea. Next base: position 1,409,869 of record VZTI01001286.1, read on the forward strand.
ACAGATCTGCATCTAATTGAAATCACTCAAATCTGATCTTAAGATAAACAGTCCTAGTATTTTTGGAAACCGTGTTATTAATTGTGTTCTTCCCATCAGTTATGTTTGTTTGTACCTGTTAGAGAAGTGAACATGTTTCCTGTAGTAACAGATTTCCTTGGAAATTCATCAGCTAGAGATTTCTTGCTGTGTCTTTGCTTGATATTAACTCACATCAGATGGGTTTTAACAAAAAAAAAAAAAAGGCGAGAAATAAATTCACTAGGTTTCTGGATGAAATTTTAAGAAATTGGTGATTGATTTTGTGTGAAGTACAGCATTGTATTTCATTAGCTTCTGGTTATTTGTGTGCTGTCTGTGACATATGATGGCTCAGTCATATAGCTCAGATGATTAAAAGGCTAATTTTAGTTTCGAACTGATTTTAATGGAGTATCCGATAGGACTAATTTGTCCAGATAGATTAACTCAGATCCCTCCCTCCCTGCCTGCCCCAATCCTATATTCAGTTTATTCTACAATCATTCTGAAAATATTAGATGAAAATTTCTGAAATCCAGAATTACAGCCAGCTACTGAACAGTGTGGAAAGAGCAATGAGCCAGAGAGCACTGAAAGCAATGAGGCACCTTAGTGGGCCTTTAACAAGCCCTAAGTCTGCTAAGCAAGCAAATTAATTTGTTTAAGACTTTACAAAGACCCATTTCTTCTGTAAGTTATATTGAGTAATAACCAGATTGAGTCACATTTCCATTTTACTACTCTGCTGTAAATCGGTTCATTTCTGGCTCAGTTTTGTTAGTCTGTCCCTTTGTCAGGCTTTATCCTATGAAAAGTGTAGAATGCCAAAATAAACATCAAACTGACCCAATTCTGCCCTCTCCTCCAGCAGAAATGGATACTGCACTACAGAAGTTTATTTCCTATTTCTGGAAGGAGACTGTGAAAGAGAAATTTGCCTTTGTGAATTAACCCATGGGCAGATTGATTCATTTCATCCTGTTGGTATTGAATATTGTTCTTATTTTAGTTGAAAGTTTGCAAAATGCTAGCTTTCCATGGGCAGGCTGCTGAGGAAGTGATCCAAAAATAATATAAATTGAAAGTGTTTGGTTTAATGTACTTTTCTGTTTGTTTGTGGTTTGTTTTTTTTTTTTTTTTCTTTAAACAAAACAGAACAAAACAAGAGATGCTTTGGACTAAATGTCAGCAGAAGATTCCTTAGGAGATAGGGACACACGTAGCTGTAAGGTGTGGGGGTGTGGGAGGTGATTGGGGTCTCTCCTGCTGATGGAAGGCGCTACCAACAATGGGTTTGCTGGTGGCTTTGGGGCTGTGTCCGGTGGTTCTGATGGAGGAAACCTGTTGGGGTCTGGGCATCTGATGTTCATGCTTGGAACTACGTTGTTTTTGCTCCTGGTTAATCTCATCTGTAAGAGGTGAGGTCTTCAACAGCAGATTTTTTTGGCTGGTTCTTGTTGTTTAGGATAATATATAATTTTCACCTTGGACTCTGGGCCTCTGCAGAAACAGTCTGTGTGGATCTGAGTTCATTTGTATTGCGTTGTTAGCATGGCTGTGATTTTCTTTGACAGTTACATCAGCTGGGAAGAGAAGAATGGAATTAGATATGAAAAATTGCTTTGTTCTCCAGAGTTTCTAGAAAACGTCTTTGAAGCTGTAGTGTGAAATCTCTAGCGCGTCTGCAGATGATTTGTACTAATGAAAAATAGCCAGCAAAACTCTGTTGGAGAAAATAATATTGGAAGAAAAAACCACAGAAAAATCAATTGTATGAGGAGATAGAATATTTAGTACTGACTCATCTTCCCTAATCAGTAGAAAAATGGATTATGTGACTAATAAAGAATCACCTCGAAGAGAACAGTTAAACCATGTACCATTTTGTTGAACAGATCAAAAATACTGTAAATGATCTACCAATAATGAAATACATGATTTTACAACAAACAAAATTTGCCATATGGGGGGAAAAAAAAAATCAAATGTACTGCTTTATTGTTTTGCATATTAACAAGGGTAGCCTTTGCATTTTCTATTTTCTTTTTCTTTTTTTTGAGTCAGAAATATAATTTACTTTACCCACACAAAGCACTGAATGGTGTAAAGCACCTGCTGTCAGATTGAAGGGAATATGTCACTGGGGAGAGGGAAGGAGAGGGTAAGTCAGTTATTGGGAACTGTGGACAGGTGAGGAGATGCAATCTAAAGATAAGATTTTGGGCAGGGGCTGAGCTCGAGGAGGATGGTAGTGTTTGTCAGCCTCTGCCCCATACTTCAGTGTGCCGGGCAGGGGATGTGTCGAGAGGTGGATGAACACAAGTGGAAAGCAGCACTCCTCATCACTGTGGTAGGCATTCCATCTGATGGCTCGCCTACCACCGCAAAGTGATGTCTGAATGCCGTGCAAATAGCCAGCGCCTCAGCCAGCGCGGGGTGCGCCTGGGAGCTGCTGTCTCTAATGACACAGCATCACACAGCCACCCTTGGTCTGCCCCACGAGTTCTTTGCTTAGGGCGCTGCCTTTGTTTCATAAAGTCAATAATGCAAGTGTACAAGAATAAAGGTGAGGCCTGACCTTGCCCCTTTGAAATGACTGGGAGATTGTCTTTACCTTTCATAAGCACTAAGGTCTATTTGCTGCCTCTGTTTTGTTTTGTTTGTTTTTTGGTTTTTTTAATAACAGTTTTCAAAGTGCCTTTCACGCACACAGAAAAGATCCCTGTTTTAATAAATGAAATATCAATGGTAAATATTGTGGAAATATCTTTCATAAGCAATAAAAGAAGGGCTCATTTGTAAGGATGGCCCTATTCTTACTTAGTGGAGGAGAATAAGGTACATTCTTCCTCTTCCCTGCTGCTCCTCTTTCTCCTCAAATGGCAGAGGGTGTGCCAAAAGTGAAATTTTTGTACTACCCATGGAAAAGACCACACTGTGTTTTATCCACATGGCAAGAGAGGCAGGAACAATATCACTTAAAAAAAAGGGGCAATTTGAATTTATGGTCTCAGCCTAAGGTGACTGGGTTTTGTGCTTCTCATTAAGCAAGCTGGAATGTCTCTTTTCTCTCTGCACCATCCCCAAGTGACTGCAAAGTTGGAAATTAAAGATGAGTTGAGTAAAACGGTTCTGAACAGTTCTGAAGCTGAGAGTTTACTGTTTATTTTTTTTCTTTTAACTTCTTTAGCTTTAGACAGACACACATAGCTCAAGTAGATGAAATTAATTGGGTCTCCACAATATCAGGAATGTCTGAAATTGTCATTATTCTTTAATCTCTCTATATGCATCTGTTCAGTCTCTGAATGTAGTTGGGTCATCTTTTAAAAATATTTTCTACAACTGCATGGACAAGAAGCTATTTTTTCCTCAAGCTAGAGTTTAGATGGTCATTCAGAAACAACAACAACAACAACAAAACCATGTGATTCTTGGAACTGGAATATAAAATAGATTACCAATTGTTTTAGTATTATGGATTTTAAAAAAAAGTAGGAAATTAGCAACTTCATATGCTCAAGCATACTTAGATTTTGAAGCCCATGTTAAAACCCTCATTTAAAGTAACTGCAAAGTTAATATTTATATTTGGTCAGTTTGGGATTCCTTTTCTGTATTTTTTGTTTGTTTGTTTTGTTTGTTTGGTTGGTTTTTATTTTGTTTTGTTGTTTTTTATTAATATTATTTTATTTATGGTGAACCAACGTCTCTTGAAGGACTAAACCAAGGATCTTAATTCATGTCTTACACCAGTGAGAGGACTGCTTAGGAAGCGACAGCCTAATCATAATAAATTCAGGCAGCTTTTACCTGTATAAAATCATCACAGGGAAAGTGTCTCCAAGTGTGGGAGAATATTTATTTGCTGCATAGGTGTAAAGGAGGACATAATTTAACTTGTGGAAACACTGTTACCACTTTGAAAGATCCAAAGTAAAAACTGAGTTTGTATTGCTGGTGAATAGCAAAACCATCCTTTTTCTTGCAAACTAAGCACATTAACTGCAGAATTCACCAAGCAGACCATAAGCGTGAAGGGTTGTCTCTCTCCCACATGACTGTAGAGGCCCTTTTGGAGAGAAATCTTTGCTACAGCCTGCATGTGTGAAATACTCTCTACAGCCAGACTGCAGAGGACTTTGAGCACATGAGATCTGGCTCTTTCACAGCCTCTCTCATGCAGCACATCAGGGAGCACAGGACTTACATTCCAATGTCTGTGTAATTAGAGTCTCCCTATGGGTAAAATTTAGGTTAAGAGTGAGGAAATATCCTTCTACACGGAGCAGCAGAAGGTTTCTAGTCAGGGCACACCTGTTCTTCCATGCTGAAGAGTGCAGGATAAAACAGGAATTGTTGGTGCAGAACAAGCATGTCAAGGGGAATCCAGGTTTTAAATCGGTTTAAGCTAAACAGGAACAAGTCTTGTTCTGTGTGCATGGTTATAATCAGGAACAACTGGCTGTGAAGACTGCAGTGATCCTCAGCTTGCAAATCAGATGTTTAGCTATGAGTTCCAGTGTCTAGTTTCTTTATCACTGACTGCTAAATGGGGCTAAACTACTGGATATGCAATACCAGTCTGATTATTTCAGAACTGTATTCCTCTGCATTTTATACTTTGCATGTAATTTTTTACTTCCACTGAAGTAATGCACAGTTCTCTCAGTACACACCCCTAGAAGTTTACAGCCTTGCTGCTGCCCATTTATGTTGTGACAGCTACATTCCTGGGATGATCAACTCCTGCTCTGCTGAATTAATTGAAATACCCCATCATTCACTGAGTTTCTTTGCGCCACTGGGAGGGCAACTCTTAATCCTGTGCTAAAAATAAAGTGCAGGAATTTGGTAAAGTTATGCTGGACAATAAAATAAGTCTGAATTTGTCTCATTGTGTGAAGTGCCTCTTTCCAGCTTTTGTAGGGTTGTCACGAGCTTTATGGCTATTCGCTGCTGTACAGTTTCAGCTCCTGTAGAAATATATTTCAGTTTCTGTTCTTGAATTTTTTTAAGGGTAAGCTGTCAAGCACTTCTGGTGTTTGACAAATGCTGTGTAGTTAAAGATACCAAAAGGAGATAATAAATGATAAGGGGTAATCAGAAAAGAAAAATGGAAATGCTCATATTTTAAAGAGGTGACCCTCCTCTAGGTAACCCTTATGTATGCACATCATTCATTAGCCATGGCGTTTAAAGTTTTTTGTTGAGATGTGCTTTCCAGATATGGGCTACTTAGGGCTGCGTGAGAGTCCAAAACAATCTGTTTGCTTCAGTGGAAGAAAGTAATGCCTTCTAGGCACTATTATTTTAGGACTAAGAGAATGCCTTTCTATTTTTGTCACAAAGCTATCACCTCAGGTGCACCTGAGGCCTGAAGGGGATCATCTCAACGGAGTTAAAAATGGTTGTTCTTTTATTAATAAAACACAGTGCATTATGTTTGTGCCCGTCTTTGCTGCTTTCACAGAGGCATTTCATTTAAAGTCATTAAGAAATCATTGATACGTTTATTCTCACTGCAGTGCACTAATAACATTCAGAGGCATGAGTATCTGGCTACTGTGCATTTGCAAAAAGTTGCAGTGCTGGGTCAGCACACATGCTACTTTTCTATGATAAATGAGAAATATTAACGTATTAGGCCAGATACAGATTAAAAATATTTCTAGTGTCAGCTTTCTGTCTTACATTTCACTTTTTTTCATGTTGCTACAGTTCTGAGGTAAGTCCTAATTAGCGCACCATATGCATAATTTTACATTATTATTTTCAATTTGAAACAATGATTAAGCATAGTTTGACAAACTTACAATTGATGTAGTAAAAGATAACCCTCTAATATGATCAGAAGTCTCATACTTTTCCTTGCTGCCTCAGTAAGCACAAAGAATTAATAGAATCTCACAGTACACTACTAGAAATTCAGAACAAAACAAAATTATATGTAAGTCATGGACAAGCAAAATAATTTTCTACCTATTTGTAGAATGACCTCTTTTAATTTGGCCACTGTTACAACTGATAAGTTCCTAAAAATCATAAGCTTTGTGTGGAAAATATCACTTTCTACAAAATATTCCAATTTATGCATGTTTTTCTGCTGCCACAGCTTATTTGCATGAGGTAGCTTCATCCATGTTTCCATGAAAACAAATGGCAAATCTGCTGAATCTACTTATCAAGCATTGCATAAAAACTGGATGCCGTTTTCTGTTCAGCTATTTCCACTGGGTTTTCATTGGTGGAAGTTAGAAGGTGTAATTTTGGCCTTGGTGATGTGAATGATGTGAATCTTAGTTTAATTGGAGCAGGAGCTGACCCAAAGTATTCTGCTTTTTATCTTATATTCATTTTCATGACAGCTAATTGTGATGTCACAAAGCAGAGACAGCATGGATGAAACAGACATCTAGAGGAGGTACATTCTAAGCCTCATAGACAGTGATTTATTTTAAATGACCTGTAGTAAGAGAAAATAAACGGTGGAAACTCAGTGATGTTTAAAGATATTTCACACCGTGCTGTTAGAAAGAGTTGATATTTTTATTATGTAGCAGTGAAAATGAAAAGGAAGGTTAAAAACATCTTTCTGATTTTTAGCATAGTTGTAATGACTATTTACATGCACCAGTTCCTGTACTAAATTTTGATCTGAACAATGTACAGGACACTGGCTGATACAGGATCAAGGTTTCTCTTTCTATTTTGGTTCCAAAAGTGTTGTCCACTGTCAGAGGAGAAGTGAACTTCATCAGACGTGACTTGACTTTACATCTGCGCAGGAGGTTATCCCTTGTAAAAGAGTAGACTTGTGAATGAAACCTTTGTCTTCAGCTTCCTTGTAATCCTGCAGTACAGTTGAGCATGTTAGCTCAGTTGGAATAATGGGCTGATTTTCTAAAGATGAAAAAGAAATTAAGCCCTTTCCTCATTTTAGGTTCCCAGTTCTGTACTTTCTTAGATTTCTCACTACCTGCTTTGGTTTTAGCAACTCTGATTTCAGTCTGTCACCTTTCCTGGCTAAATATAAAAAATGATACACTCCTTTCCTTGAAGGAGAATATTCAAGAAATGCAGTCCCGGTGAGAGTGCTGTTTTGTAGCAGCAGGGATTCTTTTTTCCTGTCATTTTCTTAATTCGGTCTCTGTTTCAAATCTTTATCAGCACCTGTCCTTTTAAGGAAACAGATTAAAATGTCTGAGGGTAAACAGAGTCTTGATTTGGTGTGAACGTACAGCTTCTGTGCTTTTATAATACATACAGTTATGAACAGGGATACCACATGCTGTAATGTCCTTACTGACTCTTAACTGCTTTGCTTCCTTGCCTTTGTGCATACTGATTTTAGTTCTATTTCCACTATGTTAGGCATAAATTAGATGTATATTTGAAATTATTATGTTTTTTTTTTTTTTAGAACAAGGAGCATGTTGTATGAAGTGCTGGATCATGCAGTCAGGGCTGGAGAGGGGTTATCCATTACAAAACTGTGGAGATACAGAAGAAAACACTAAAGATACTTGGGTTAATAAAATGATAACAATATTCTGAAATATTACAGAATATATTGCAGTAGCTCAAATATATTGATGACTGTCTGACTGGGTTAGAGATAAAAGCAGTAGACATGCATTTGCTCTGCTTGCTCTCATTTAATTTCATCATAGTGAGTCACATAGGCATCAAGATTTATATGTGTCTGATAAGTAGTCAGGATAGAGTGCTAATGATGATTGTAATGCTTTCTAGAATACTATTTCTTCTGACTTTCGTTGACATTGTGACTCTAAATACTGCAGACTCTGTAAATTAGTAAGTGGAAGACAGAGGGGGGGACAACCATCCTCAGAATTCACACTATATTCATCAATATTTAGTCATCCATAAGTTGATTTTTTTAAATTTGGCCATTCCCCCCATGTCTGGACAGCAGAATGCATGGTGCTTCTCAGGGAATATTTATCAGATTGGAGTGTGCATATATTGGAAGAAATTCAGGGAAAATAAGTCATAAAACATGCTGAGGGTTTTTGGTTTGGTGTTTTTTTTTTTTTTTTTTTCCTTTTTTTTTTTGGTTTTTTTTTTTTTTTTTCCCTTGTTTTTTTGGGTTTTTTTTTTTTTTTTTTGCAAGGAACATTTTTATCCTTCAATTCATAGAAAATCTTTTTCATCAGTGATCAGTGCAGAATGGAGAGACTTGGCTGAGTCTTACTGATTCACATGGGACAGCTGTCTCTAGCACAATCTGTTTCTGCTGATGGCCCTAGCACTGGCATGACAGATGCTTGGAAAGCTGCTGTCCCTACTGCCGCTGCTGTTGACACCATTGCAAATTCTTAAAGGAAAGTTGTGTTGAGTCGTACTCTAGTTGAAAAAGAAGAGCCACAGTTAAAAACAAGGTAGTCTTTTACAGCCTGATCCTGTGGGATCTCCCTTGCCGTCAAGTGTTTTTGGATGGTCTTAACTGTAGGTATTGTGGGTTGAAGGTCTTCCCCTCTTTAAATGACTGTGGTGTTAATAGGAGAATTTGGAATATTGTGAAGTGTTTGCACATCTCTTACTGTCTTCATTTATATGACTTAGGTGTTTGCTGCCGTTGTAGCAGTGGTCCTTAGAGGAACTACTTTTCCAGGACATGAACAAAGACAGGAGTGACAGTATTGCAGCTACAAAAAAACATGGGAAAAGATAGCTATGGGCAATTTCCACAGCTCTTAATAAGTAGCAAGACCAAGTATAGCAGAGAAAATCAATAAAAGCCCCTTGTCTACCTTCTTACCTCCACAGCCCTTTTCTGAAACCCACAAGAAAAAAGATGCAGGAATAAAGCGTTTATCTTCAATGTGCCTGTCTGTTAGGTACATCCTATGGCTGACAGCAAGGCTCTTTTCCACTTTATCATTTCATGCTTGTTTTGGTGGAGAAGAGAGTCAGTTATTCTATTTAATTCTATCAGCTGTTAGAAAGTGTTCTCTGTTCTAGTGATAGTTCCCTTTGAGCAGTTTAAATTCTTCTGAAATTGCACAGATTTTACTGAAGGCTGTTGTTGCTGTTTAGTGTATTAATGCCTACATGCTTCAGCCAGACTTAAGAAGAGGAATCAGTTGATTCTGGGGTGCTCCTCTTCATGTACTTAATGGGAATATATCCCTCCTTTGCTCCTATTTTTCATTATTTAACCAGAGAAGATAAAGAAGAGAAACTCAGTTGGGTCTGGTAACAAAGTTGTTAAGTGCCAGTGTGGGGAATGGATCCCAAATGCAAATTTTGACTTAGGACTCTTGTCACTGAGTATCCTTCTACATAATTTTCTCCTATGAAGAAGACTGCTTAGCCCGATAAACCGGACAAATACCTATTGTAGTTAACAGAGAAGTAGGATGAAATCTCAAAATGAAATAAAAGGAAGTGTGGATTTGTTCCACTTCTACTTTATACTTCTGCTTAAGACAGAATAGAGGCCATAAACCCTAAATTTTCAGGCTGTACTTTACCTCATAATGACTAATGGAATTTGAAACAGAGTAGGTAACCACCTTTCTGCAGCTCTTCATATGAAATCTACTTTGATGGCTATTACCACAAAGAGAAGGGTAAAAAATATACATTTGGCTTAAAGGTATTTGAATAAAATAATTTTGAAGAAAAAACAGTGTTTTGCATTTTGCTCTATTGCAACCAACTGGAACAATGTATGAAAAAGAATGACTAAACTTCTCTTTTTAAACACTTTTCATGATGTGACATAAGGGCATTGTGCATATATTGTTGTTAACTTGGTCACTTCAGAGTGAGGACCTATGAAGACAGACCCAGTGAAAAAGTATGTTATGTTCCCTAATGAGGGAATAGGAATTTAAAATTGACAGACAGGTTTGGTGTACTCAGTGTCAGGAATTCAAGCTGAAGAAGACAAGGCAGTAAGATGTCAGCCTGCCTGGAAGAATAGTATACATGTTCTCTGGTATAAAAATGAGAAGCTAGAAGAGCTAAAATGAGTTACCATGATGATGAGTTACTGTGCTCATCTTCTTCTAGGCAATGTATCTGTTGCCCAGAGAAGCTGTGGATTCCCCATCTCTGGAATTGTTCAAGACCAAGCCGGATGGGGCCCTGAGCAACCTGGTCTAGTGGAAGGTGTCCCTGCCCATGGTGGATGGGGTGGGGGAGGGTGGGAGTTTGGAACTAGGTGATCTTTAAGGTCCCTTCCAACCCAAACCGTTCCATGATTCCGTGATTCTTTCAAGAAACAGGTACTTCAAGGGAATATTTGCCCAAGTTCATTGAAATGTAAAATAATCTTATTTAAAGAAATTGAGAATAAAGAAAATGACTGCAGCTTTAATCTGCTTTTGATGCAAAAAGAAAATTAAGGAGATAATGCAGATGTATGGATTGCCAAATGTTATGTTATTCTTTTATACAGAAAAATTGCCTTTTCCTAGTCCAGTGACATATTTAAGCATGGCTACAGCCTGAATAAAGTAAACCTAAGCCCTACACAATTAAGGTAACTCTACAGAAAATTAGGAACTAAAAGCAGCAGAAGTTTGCATCGCCTGTTTGACCTTCATGAGAACAGCAGTGCAATCAATCTTCTAAATTTAACAGAACTGGTATAAAATTTGAACAGGAGACATAAATTTTGCTGCATATGCAAAGAGCTGCATGTAAATGGGCTGTATACCTGTCGAATCTTTAGCTGAACAATATAGACTGAGATAATACCACAAGTCAATCCCTTCCTCAAGTTTTGTGTTATTGGATTTGATTTACTAGTAAAACCACATAAACCCTACCTAATCTTCTTGCATTCTGAGGTTTTGCTTTGTTCCCTGTTCTCTTCTGATTTTCTCATCTGAAAGAGCTGCTTTATTTTTTCTTATTGGGGGAAACTACTCATCTACCAGTATGATTTGGCATTTGTTGTCTTCATTTGTAAGATTGTGACATTTTTTGGATTTTTTTTTGGGCTGTGTTGATTTGGGTTTTTTAAAGTAGGTCAGTGCACACAAACTCTTTTATTTCTACATAAAATCTTAAGTCTGCCAAATACTGTTACAAATACTACAAAATAAAAAGGAGTATTTTATTTCTATATGCCAGTGGATGTAAATAAAAGTGCTATGTGCTTATGCAGTGTCAGGAATAATTTATATTAAGTTTTAGGACAAGTATTATACAATCAGTATAGGCTGATTGTATTGTATAGGCCCACAATTAGAGTGTGGGCCTTTGCTGCCTAAGGATGTTGTAGAAACATAATCACAGAAAAGGTCAAGTATCTGTATTTCTAAATTGTGCAGCAGAAACCCTTAGTTCTGCAGACCAGTTATGGCTGACGGAAAATTTTATAGCAGCTTCACTGCAAATACAAAGCAGATGCTGTAAGTGAATTCAGTTTAAAAAGAAAAAAGAAAGAAAAGGAAGCAATCAGTACAACAACCCTAGAAATACCTATTTTCACATTAAATTCCATTGCTTTTTCACAAGCTCCCATTATCAGACTTTGATGAAACAGGATTTTTTGACTACTAATCCACAATACGTGCTATGTTCAGGACTGAAGGAGGATGAGTGAAAATCCAGCACAAAGTAAGGGCTGTTGGTAATCTCTGGTACTACTGGAAATACGTAAGTGCAGAGCACAGATTGGAGGATATATTGGCTTAAGTCCATCCAAAGGTTCTTGTTGGGAACGTTACTGGTTGAAAACTGGTATGCCTGCAGTGCTGATGAACATTTGGGCTCATTGTTGCAAATATGTCCAGTAAAGTCACTCTTACATCAACTGTATTTGCACATATCGTCAAAATCTCTCACTTCATTTGAGGCAGATTCCAGTGAGCTTTGCATTTCTTTTACATCTTAGAACTCCTTATTCTGAATGACGTTTTGTTTTCACAAAGTTCCCTGTAATTATCACATCTTAAAAGCTGCAACGTAAATGCAGATTAGAGTTTCAACCACTTATGGGCCTTATAGGACACGGAAACCAAAAGGGCACAGAGATGCACAAAGGTGCTTTATTAATTCAACAAGAGAATTAGTGGCTGGGCAAAGGGGTTGGCACACTTTGTGGTGCAGGAAGTAGCGTGTTTATCAGGGATTCCCAGATTCCTTAGAAAAGTCCATTATTAATGATTGTTGTACATATAGTGGCAAAAAGCCTAATAAATGGCTTTTGCATCTGCTATTTCAGTGATGTCATATGTTAGTTTGTTCCAAGGAAAGAAGAAAGATGAGACATGGAAGCAAAAATAGAGTTGTTTTTTTTTTTTCTCTTCATAAAAAATGTGTACTTGATAAAGTCTTTAACAGTGCAACTTTCTGCAGTCACTAATAACTGAGTGTGCTTACTTGTTCTTTGGTTCACCCAAACTATTTGCTGCTCATACCATTCATCTTTGGCTGCATGATAGGCCCGTAGAGAGGGTTGTATCACTGAAATATGAATGATCCTGAAGCATGCATGTGTGGGCACACATGCCCACAAATTAAGATTCTTCAAATGTGTGTCCTATCTTTACTGTTGCTGTAATGCAGGAAATTGCCAGCTAGCGTTTACTTTCATATCAAATTAATTTTCATCACCATCCACATAAATGTCATAATAGCCTAATATAGTCATAAACAACTTGACTGCACCAGTATTTTATTTTGAATTTAGAGAACTAGTTACAGTACACCAGTTCTTTACTCAAAAGCTCAAATATGCCAACCTCAGCTTGATATCTCATTCCTTGTAGGCATACATTACTCATTTCAGCTCAGTCACCAAGATTTCTTGTGACAAGCCATAAAAAGCTCTACAACGCAATGTGTATGGATCTAGTTGGATACAGCTATTATTAAAGAATTTTGGACAATCTGATATTCTAATTTCTCATCACTATCTAGCCTCATAGGAGGCTAGATGAACTTCGTGCGTATGAAAACAGGAGATATTTTGTGAGGCTATGCATCTGGGTGCCATTTGAGGATTACTGGTAATTCTTACGACTGGATACTTTATGTTGGCATGCCAGGACAAGTAAGTGAGAGAAGGATTTATTTGAAGCTGTCGCCTGGAGAGCCGTGCCACTGACGGTTTGCAAGAGGCTTGGGTTGGGTTTGTAAACATTGTTTGTCTGGTCTTGTTTGAGGTGGTGTGTAGTGTGCAGTATGTAGGTTGACAGATGTGATACAGGAGTCACAGAAGACCCATATTCTTTTGGACCATTAGCTCTGGACCTGGAAGGATAGCTTTGGCAACTGGGGACTGTGTCCTGGGTCTCCATAGACTGTAGTGAGAATTGAGCTACTCATTACACATGTAAGCACTAGCTGAAATTTGGGTGTTGTAAAATCTTGGGAGACATCACATCCCGGATGTTTAATCTGTGGCCTGTTGTCAGCTGGGCAGTGGAGATCAAGGGATTAATTTGGACGACTTCTCTAAAAATATTCATGCTCTGTATCACATTGCTGCAGTTTCTGTTGATGTTTCCCACCCAACAGCCCTTTTTTTCCTGCAGAAGTCCTCTAGGCAGACTCAGGATGCCCAGGTCCCAGTCTGACTTTGCATTTAAATCCAGTGTCAGAGTTGGCCAACCTTTTTCCTTTGTGTAGCTTTCCTGTCACTGTCTCAGAGGAGACCCATTTGAGATCAGTGGGTCTGCGGGACTGGTGTGCTTGCTGGTGATAAGGAGGTGGGTTGTGTAATGGAAATGTGTCTGGCTGAGTGATTAGAAAAAGTTGGGAAGGGGAGGAACTGAGCACCCTGCATGAGGACTACATTCCTGTTTTGTTTTCCATTGCTCAGCCCAATGGTTTCTAGTGGACCTCTACAGCCACCCTGCTCTCTGAATTTCTTCCATCTCTGTTTTTCTTATAAAATTAACTTCAATTAAATTTACTTATATCTTTTATCTTTCAGAAAAAAACCCACTACTTTAATATTTAATACAGAAAATAGCAAGAATGGGGAAGAAGGAGAGCCGTACTAGGGAGCCAGTATTCCTTAGGGTAGTGTAGCAGAACTGAAGATGGAAATGCATTAGAGGCTAAGGAGATGCCAGGGAGTGCGTTTTATCAGTGACAGTATCTGCTGTCCCCTGGGCCACTGCCATGACGTTCACGCAATCGTGGGGTATGTTTTATTTCTTACTTGGCAGTCCATCCTTTTGAGAATGAATGAATGATTTTTGAATAGAGCTGCCTAATTAAAAGCCTTAAATTCCGCCTTAAGTGGAGAACTGAGTTTTGCCATGGGCTGCGACAGCTTCCCTAACACGGACAGTTTCTTCTGGGAGCTGCGAACATGTTAGGTGAGGACAAACTGGGCCTCCTTGCCTGTTATTGAACTTTTTAAATTTTGCTTTTTCTGCCACCTCACTTACGTAAATGAGCTTTTGTTTTCTTTCTTTCTCTGTTTTCTTTTTGTTTGTGACTATAACCACTTGCTTCCTTCATTGTTTTTCTTTCAATATCTTGCTCTTTTTTCAAAGAATTGTGCGGTTTCTTGAGCACTGCGGAACCAACATCTATAAATTTGTCTAACAACTACACAGAGATGTTTGAAGAATTACTTGCACAAAAAATCATTTGAGATACAAATTGTTCACATTTAGGATGCTGAGTCACTTGTACGTCTGTTAGATATTTTACACAGTGATTTGTCAATCAAAGCCAACAATTAAAGCTTCTCTAAATAAAGAATTCATGTTTTCCCCTCATGATAGTGTCACTAGCAAGGAGCATAGAGCAATAGGAATGAACTGTAGAGCAAAACAGTTTGTCCTGAAGACTTGATGTTCACACTAAATACATTTCAGGAGGGTGTTATTTGTCGTAGGTCTACTCTGATCCAATTGCAGTTGGAACACATGTGTCTTGGAGCACATCTTCTGGTTATTTTCCTCTGAAAACAAACCTGTTCACTTGCTCTGAGATTATGTGATGGGAACCAAAACACAGTAAGCATGGATGACTGGGAAATCCCTTCGAAAGTGCACTCTGCATCCAAACAAAAATGTGAATATGGATGCATTAGTGTTATATTAGCATTCTTTCTATTCGTTTTCAGTTTTCACAAGTCGAAACCTGTGGGAAACACAAAAAAGGGTGTAAGGTAAGGGTTTCTAAAAGCATAAGAAATAAAAGCAAGTTTTAAGAATAAAGCAAAGATTTTAGGGAAAAGCCGTGGCTGTGAAAACATTAAAGAAGATACAATTATACAACAGAGCAAGGACACTAAAACAATGGTTAGAGTTTCTAGGCCTAGCTGAGGTAGCTTTTAAAGTTGCAAAAAATATGCTTAGCAAGATAGATAAGGTTAAGCTTAATAATGGAATACTGTGCACCGTTATATAAGGTATAAAACAAGCAAGTATTATGTGTAACACATGTACGTGTACTATTGAAGATTGGTTGACACAGCTGTCTGTAACTCTTAGAATATCTATTATTGGTGGAAAAACTTTTAAAAATGCTCTGTAACCAGGAAGTCCTTGGATGTCTTCGACAATGCGAGCTTGTATCGTTTCTAATGTCTTAACTCTGTAAATGACACTGATAAAATAATAAAGAAGCTCACGGAGCGTCTGTCTTAGCTCCCCATTCTGTTTGCATTCGGTGGCAGAAACCCAAGACACAAACAAAAAATTATAATAACAAAACCCCAAAAATAGAGATTCTAAGTTTCCAAACCCTTAAAAGTGTTGTAAATATTTTGGACTATTGGTATCCTTGAAAATATACTTGACTGCTGGGCAGATGCAATGGAGATTGTTCATGTGTCTATACTGCAGTCTTTGCTATGAAATACCAGTGGTCTCTGTGGGCCTTTGATCTTCCTTGTTTGCCTTATCTTTATTGCATGATTCAAGTCATCCATTGTCCAAGACACCTATTACTTCAGTGGGTTTGGTTCAAGCCCTCGGGGCTGTAATTACTCAGCTGACTAATGCCAGTAAGTTTTTGGAAATTTGCAGAGATGATTGCACACAGTTCCAAAGAACCTGGGCCTTGCATGTCCACAGAGCTGTTTTCTTAGGGGTTTTGAAGGCTTAAATGTAATAGTAGTGTACCCTGAAACAGAAAGTGTGATAATCTTAGTTAGCTTGATTACGTGGCAGGAGCACCTTGGAAGTGCACAGCATTTTCAGCGAAAAAATCTTTTGTGTGGTTAGATGAATAACCTCTTGTCTTCTTTAAGAAAAACAAAGTTCATGTTTTGAGATTGCATCGTGCTGGTTCCATAAAGCTTCCTTGGATATCTAACTCCTTTGTTTTGCAGTGGTGTTTAATCACTTGCAGTATCATACACTCTTCAGCCATGCACATTATCCCTTAATTATATACGACTAAGCCCCTCTTGACTATAAGACATGTTGTTTGTTCAAACGCACTTACAAATCCATTTTCTTATCAGTTCTTTGCTGAACATTTACACAACGGGGTACTGTTTAAATATGAAAATAAACCTTTTATAAAAAAATTGTTTGACCCACCCACATGGCCTCCATCTGCGATTGTTCTGTCTCTGCAATCTGTTGTCTGCTTTTCCTCAGCGTGTTCTTTATCTTTCTGGATGGCTGCTATCTTTGAGCGACTTTATTGCCCCTCCCTATTTTCTCTGTGCTTAGTAGAAAGTGACATTTTCAAATCATAAGGATCAGCCAGGCAGATTTGATACGCTCTCTGCTATAAGACACACTTCTGTTCAGAGTATGCAATTAGTAAAGACAACTTCATTTCACAATATTACAACTCATGCTGTACTATTTGGAATTAAAGCATCATGTGAATCCAAGGAGTTTTCTCATAAAAAGTGGTAGAGATAAATCTGTCAGAATTAGCAATGTTTTTTCTTACCACATGCTTACTGAAACCCAGAAGTTTCTTCATGTTTTGTTCCAGTTCAGTTTCGTGTCAGTGAACTACTGTAGTAATGCTTTTCCTTTTTTTTTTCATTAAAAGGGAGTTGTGTGTTTGTAATATCTTAATAAACTGACACACTAATCTCTAGATAAAGAGGTTAAATCCATTTTTTTTTGAAGGATTATAGTTAAATTCTTACAAAGATAGTTAAATTTCCAGTGTATGCACTGATAAAATTTTTATTGTCTTCTGTGAACCTGGAAAGGAAGCCTTTCTTAAAGAAAGTCAAGTGTATTTTTCGTTTCCTTTTTGGCAGCATTTCTGTTTCTTCCCATTCCAAGCCAAATGTAACTGTGGAGAACAGTTGCTTTTATGCATTAAAGTTCCTTCAAAAGCACCACAATGGATTCAAAGGCATGAGCATAATTTTTCTGAGTAAGTAGGACAATCAGCATTAAATGTAGAAATATCTGAGACCAGGATATGCAAGTAAAGTTATTTTTAGATTCTATAGCACTGTTGTGCCGAAGTGGAGTAATTTCTCTCTTGTGGATTCTTAGAAGCTGGTCTTTTGTTTGGATGGATTTTCCTGCTGTATAATGATGGCCTTGAGGAATGTGTTACAGAAACCTGTGAAAAATTTCTTCTGGATTGAGGCCTGAAATGGTAATAGTAGGTCATTGTCCAAAGGAAACAAAAGTGTGTTATTAAGTTATTTTAATTTCATTTCAATTGGAAAGCTTATAGAGATGCCTGCTTCTATTCTATTTCACAAGAAAGCCCTCCAGATTTATTTCTTGCCAGCCAATTATTAAGCACCATTACAGTTAAATTAAATTAAACATCCACAACAAGTTGATTATCTCAAAGCTTCAGGAAGAAACAGAACAGATCCATTTGCACCACTAGCTTTACAGAGGACTTTGTCCTTGAACCATGAGATCTGAGAGAGATCTGAGACTCCCCAAAATGACCTTCATTATGTCACAGGGCTCAAAATGATTTCATTAAAGGATTTCAGATTATCTGAGGCTTTCATAGGAAACTCTTCCATTATATTTATATCTGGAGAGTTGTAGGACAGGGTTTTTGGGGTTTTAGGAGGGAATCATCTGTGTGAAGAGGGAGTCTGGCATAAAAATAGACAGAATGATTAAGCTTAGTGCTGTTCTCTCCACAGAAGTACAAGAAGCTACTCCGGTTATATTTTTACTAACTTTACATTTTATTAGTGCATTGATTACACATTGTTGCTGAAAGGAGTGTTTCTACTCTTTTTCCACTTTCCACTCTATTTTGCAGCCCTCTGCCCCTGTGTTTGTGCCTTCACAGACACTTAATGGCTGTAGAGTAAACTGGATTAAGGAACCAATAAAACAGCACAAAAGTTAGTTTTACAGTAGTA
Source organism: Struthidea cinerea (assembly GCA_013397865.1). Lineage (NCBI taxonomy): Eukaryota > Metazoa > Chordata > Aves > Passeriformes > Corcoracidae > Struthidea > Struthidea cinerea. The sequence goes on from VZTI01001286.1 coordinate 1,428,164, forward strand.
TGTCACAAGGTTTTGTACATAAGTCTTTAGTGACAAATGAATTGTCTTGCCCATGTAATAAATTTTTATGTTTTGCAGAAGTAGATTGCTGTTGGGGAACTCCTTTGTCAGCATGGGTGTGTTTATGTTGTATTTTGGATATCAGCATTGAGCATATGAGCAAAACAGACTGGCTGAGTGTTCAGGCTTTTAGAGGCAAGTGCTAGGTGAACTTCATGGCATCCTGGGAAGGAAAACTTGGCCTGGTATCCTCCAGCTGGCTTGAGCCAACGTGGTCCCACCCATACCTGTCCATGGGGGTCAGGCAGGCAGATCAGTGTATAGATTCTCCTGGAAAGCTGCAGAGGGGCAGATCCAGTCTGTAGGCAGCCTGAGAAATAGCTAGGTGCAGGCATCTGCTGTTCGTGGGGCAGCTTAAGCCATCTGTCCCCTGCAGCCACCGGACTTGTTCATTGAGGAGCAATCTGAAGGATGAGAGGCAGGTTGGAAACCTTGATACTGCACACTTAGATCTCCTTGAGTGGTAGATGTAGCTGACATATTTCAATGATAGACCAAAACTTACCCCTATTTCTGTTATTCCTCTGATGGTAATTTAGAAGAAACTCTGTCAGAAAATCTGTCATCATGTCTTCCATTCACCAGTATGTGTTTCTTCTCCTGGAAGTGCTGCTCCCAGGAAGGGAGAATAGGGGTAGCCAGGGAGTGAGAGGGTTTTTCAGATATTTGTAAGCTATTTTTGTAAGGTTTGGTGAAAAAACACAGTGACTCTCTGATTAGAAGACTCTGACAGCCGTACTGGCAAGACTGTGGATGTTCATTTGGCAAGGGAAATGAGAGCCTTTGGGGGGCTTACTAGGCATTAGAGATGCTCATGTCAGGGGACGTGTTCACTGCTCTGTATAAAAGGTTGTCATATCGTAGTTGTGTTGGAGTGGTGCTGTGTAATAAGGTTGCTATTTAGAGTGTGACCGTCTCTGTTTGTTTGATTTGAGGTAATGAGCCTAAAAGATTCTAAAATAATGGAGTTTCTTAAAAAAATCAATAAGAGTGAAAAAACACCCAGTCCTACCTAGTACTCAGTACTTCTGGATTCCACTGTACATTTCTACGTTTAATATCATAGAATCATATAATGATTTAGGTTGGAAAAGACCCTTGAGATTGTCAACACTAACTGGTACCCCAACACAGCCAAATCTACCACTTAACCATGTCCCTAAGTGCCCCATCTACACATATTTAAACACTTCCAGGGAAGATGACTCAACCCCTTGCCTGGGCAGCCTATTTCAAAGCTTGACAGCCCTCTCAGTGAAGAAATGTTTTCTTATAGCCAAACGAAACCTCCGCTGGCACACCTTGAGGCCATTTCCTCTTGTCCAGTTGATTGTTATTTAGGAGAAGAGGCCAACTCGCACCTCCTTACAAGCTCCTTTTAGGCAGCCCTAGAGAGCAATAAAGTCTCCCCTGAACTTCCTTTTCTCTGGGTTAAACAACTGCCGTTCCCTCAGCTGCTCCTTATAAGACTTGTGCTCCAGACCCTTCACCAGCTCTGTTGCTTTTCTCTGGACCTGCTTCAGTACCTCAACCTTCTTGTAGTGAGGGACCCAGAATTGAAAACGGTACTAGAGGTTAAAGATTTTTTTTGTTAAATCAGAAGGCCTTTGCTGCACTGGAAAGTCAGGTAAGAAGACCCAGAAGACCATGGAAATCTTGTTTGCTTTAAATTCAAAGATGTGTTTTCAAATTATTTAGAAATTATTTTCCAAATGATTTGTCAATGATCAAATTGTCAATTTTAACTGTATTTTTAGTTAGAAAACAAGCAAACCCAAAATATGTGCCCCTTCCCTTTCCAAATTACTTTATTTTCATTACTGTTTAGATGTTTTTCATTCTCTTTACAAAAGAACAGGAAACCTTACCTAAGGCATACTGGCAATACCAAAGCCCAAGTGTTCATTAGACAGCTCGAAATGTTCATTTGTATATGGCCAGACAAGGTATGGCTGTACAGAACGTGTGAAATCAGAAGAGTTTAGTCACAACATTGCCACTGTCAAAATTGCCACTGAACACAGTGAGCTGTTTATTATTTAAGTGGCAACACTGTGTAAGCTTCATTGTTTGAGCTATGCCCCTAGAGTGGGGAAGCAAAAAAGTTAAAGAAAAATCTCATGAAAACCATCTATTGTATTCATTTCGTCACCACTGGGTTGGGGATTTTGATTGGTTTTTTGTTTGTTTGTTTGTTTGTTTTATTTTCTTACAGCTGTTAGAGTTGAATTTTATATGGGTAAAAGAAAAAAAAAACCAACCAAAACAAAAACCCAACAAGAAAGTCATTACATGAATGTGACAAATTTAGCATGAATTTTTCATATATCTGTATAGAAAAAAAGCACCACTTACATCCAAGTTTGCACAGCCAGTTCATTTTTGTTGCAGCAGTTGTCTGTTGTCTGCTGATGCATCCAGGGATGTGTTATTCCACTCAGATAATCATACAAATTTCCTATCAGACTATCATTGCTTTCAAAACATAACTTGGTTTTTAGTTTTAGATTTGCTGAATTCTTAGTCACTGTAGTTTTAACAGATTTTTGTTTTTTAGTAAAAATTTCAAAACGTTTGTAACTGCATATTACCAATTTAATAAAAGAGAAAGGAGCACTAACCAAAACCTAAAGATGCAGAAGCTATGAGCAAATCAAGTGCATTTCTTCATTAATTTTCTGACTGGTTGAGAACCTTTCGAGGAAGACAGATAAAATTTCTACTGCTGACAATACTTCAGGCATGGATTCATTTTTTTTTGTGATGAATCTACACCACATCCCTCAAAGTGTGGAGCATTTGCTCCCAACCTGGCTAATGAGTTGAGCTGTCACTCAGCTCTGAGCAGAAGCTACTCAAGCACCTTGCAAACCTGATCTTGAGGGAAGGGCATAGTTGAACAAAAGGGGAAAAATAGGAAAAGAATGAACAGGAAAGCCAGAATATCTCTTCTCCTTTCATTTTTCTAACTCACCTTTCAGTTTTCAACTCTGTAACAGAGTTGCATATGTCTGTATTTTTAGTGTCTTTGTATCTCTCACATGTTAATTTCCCCCAATTTTTCATGGTGGCTTTATATTTGTCATTTCCAAGAAAGTTAATGAGAGGCACATCCCTTATCCTTGTAAACTGAAAATGTAGAGAAACATTATGTCATAGCCTCAATGCACAACTTTTAACTCACCCAGTTAATTAATTCTCCTCAGAATATGTTAGCGTGTCTTTAATTGCCATTTAGATGTAGTCTTTTATGTACTGATTTGGAATGATTAGATTCAAAGTAATTTTGCTGTTACAGTATAGTAACATTGGGTATTCTTTGATTTGTAGGATATGTTCTTCAATCTGATTATCTTGTCCTTGTCTATAAATTAGCCAGGAAAACAGCAGAGTACTACTTTGTGCCTATTTTTCTTGCGGCTAGATAAGTTAAAAAGACACATATGATGACATGCTCACTTTTGTGGCTTTGTTTTGTTTGGTTTTGGGGTTTTTTTAAGCAGATTTGTAGAGAGGTGAAGCTTTCACTTCATTCAGTGGAAAAATCAGAACAAGTTACTATTACCTAGAAAGCATTCTCTTTCTGGATCTGTGTTTGTGTGACCAGCAGTAGGTGAACATCTCTCCAAAGACATTAGCAGGATTTTGGAAAACAAGGGCGTAGTAGGCTTGGGAAATGAATATGAGGTCTGAGAGATTCCTGACAGGCAACAACAAACATACAGTGAATGATGGTATGCAGCCATGGGACAGCCCTGTTTAGATATGTCATTCACACTATAGCTTAGGCACCATTAAGAGTCCTGAGTTTATTCTGACTAAAACATACAACATAATTCCTTGGTTGAAACATGAATAATCTTTAGATGCTATTGCAGTTTAAAAATCAAGCTAAAATAAACTTCTTTTTCAGTTAGACATTTAGCATTGCATAGTAGTTAGACAAAATACTACAGTCTAAGCTCCTTATAAAACAATATATATTAGGTGCCAGAGAAGGCATAACAGATGCCATCTCTCACTATAAAAGTAATTTACAGTTTCAAACATAGCCGTGACTGGAACATACACAAATTATTGGAAGAGAGGATCAGAGGTTATAAAGTCTCTTTTTGTTACTAGATTTCTTATGTCTAATATTTCACACTGAAGTCTGCAGTTGGGAATTGTTTTATAATGGTCTGCTTTCAGTTTACCTAAACTTTTCAGAGACTTCAGCTAAAAAGTGTCTGTGGCCGATGTTGTGATCTACCAGCCAAGTATCTCATAAGAGAACAATGCCCCCCAAATTATTTTCAAAATTTTATTTTTTGACACTGTGAAAGGTTAAATCTTTTGTATTTCTAATGTCTCCCATGCCAAATTGTCATGTGTTTGTAGCAGGTTAATACAGAAGGGGGTTGACAAATCTTGCTATAATCACTACCCCATGTTGCTTTTATCCTCCTTGTCTGCTGCTCATTTTGGTTGTGAAAAACCCTAATATATCAGTGACAGGAGGTCTGGATTTGTGGCTGACTGTTATAATTACTCCCACTGAGGCACTGTCAATAGGATTAAAATAAAGACTCTAGACCTGTCCATTGTAGATGAGGTCAGCAACACTAGCAGTGGGAGTACTGTTTTCTGCAAGCTGTGCTTTTAGTCCTAAGTTATGGAACCATAGACATTAATATGAAGCAAATATTTGAAAGCTCCAGTGGAGAAAGACCAGCTCTTTTTTTTTTTTCTGCATTAGCTAAAATATCCATCTGTAATAAATAATCTAACAGCATCCATCTATGTCCTGGCCATACATATATGTATGTTAATTTTCAAATGTATCAGAGCCCTAGAGAGTTTCAATTACAGAACAATCCATTTTGCATTTTATAATTAATAAAGTCTTTGCAGCTGCATAACTTCATCCAGGAAACATCTGCACACACTCTTTGTGTATACATCATTTCTGTGAAAAGAGCGTTAGCTGAATTCTCTTTAATTTTCTCAGGCTTGGAGAAGGTAGAAAGGTAGGGAGTTGATTAGGATAATGGAAAACAAATCACAAGAATGGAGAGTTATGCCCACACAGATATAAAACAAATTCTAGTCCCTGCTCATAGGAAAAAATACAATGTATAGAATCACTTTTAATATAGTCAACTTATTCAAGTGAAGAGAGAAAGGAGCCCAGGGGAAGACCTCAGCCCTCCCAAGATGGGCAGTCAATTTGCTGTGGTTCTCAGTGGGACCAGCCTGGTACCCCGAGTTCGTAGGTAATACTGATGTTGTTGAAACTCTGTGATTACTCCTTTGACATCCTTTGGCACTGACTTTGGAAAACTATTGTTTTTTAAACAATAGTTTCATCTTAGTGTGCATAAAACTGTCACACCACTAAGGCTTACTAGTGATGGCAATTCAGGGAATGGTGAGCAAACCAGGGTAAACAGACAAGGTCTCTTGCTCTGCTAGCACAGTATGTCATGTTTATTTTTATCCTCTTATACCAGTCTACTTTTTATAATGGGATCAAACAGTAATTAGTGCATTCACCGCTTTAATTACTTTCATATAAACTCAAAAGTTATTATCAAAAACCATGTTCAATCAAGTGTCTAACATGCTGAAACAATTGTGTGGCCTTTAAGTCTTAAGCTGCTATGCCACCTGGAAGCCTTGCACTTCAACAAATGGAATTTTTTCTTTTTTAATTGTTTATTGTAGTAGCAAATCATTTTCTTGATTAATGTGCCAGTGCCCTGTAACTGTTTATTCTTTCTCCTTTGCTTATATAAACATCAATTGTTACATATGTCACTCATAGCCCTCACCATATTTCCATCATTGCTCCCAATTTAAGTTCCCTAGCTGTCCTAGACACAAAATTAATCTCATGGTGTTTGTAGTGAAAAGGCTACATAAAAATGCATGGTACTTAACACGTCCTTTTTTTTCCGTTTCCTGTCCCACAAGTGCGACTCTAGACTGCTGTTTGCTGCCGTCTACATCTGCCTTCATTCCCTTCTGCAGAGGTCCTTGGATTTTTTTTTTTATAAATACGAAAAGAAGAATATACCTTATTTGCTCTCTACCATGCCACTAAAGCATGTGATGAGCTCACAGCAGAGAAGCTGCTATTTTTCTCCATTAGGTGCAGTCAGCAGCTTATGCCACAGATGTGGCATCATAGTTCTTGTCAGTGTGTGTTAATTTCTCGCAGTTTACTTTTGACTTTGCAAAATTCCATTATTTACAGTATTTGTGTAGCCCCTTAAGGGATACCAAACATACTGGCTAAAAGTGTTTGCGAATGCACTGACTGCAGTGGCATATGCTAAACACGTTTCCAAGTGGGCACCGTGCGCTGGTGCTGCAGCCGTGCCCAGCCGTGTGCCAGACCCTACTGTCACGATGCATCCTTGTTACGGCTGAGTGCTACTGGATGTACCAGAAGAAAGCGACTTAGACCAAGCCAAGAAAGGCTGCTGGTATGGTTTTCATGAGGGTCTTTCATTGTATACAGCCAGAATAGTGTCCTGCTTTATCTATGGCTTGCTCAGCCTCAAAGCCAAAGTCCAGGAAAGCTCTCTCATCCAAGAGATTTTGTTCACATTGTCTTTGTATTTCACACTGGAACTCTGCCAGCTTCCCAACAAGAAAAATCTCTGTTTCATGGAGGAGGTGAGAAGATTTGCTCTGAGGAGCAGCCATGGCTATTGCAGACAAGTAAACAAGTCCAAGGTGCGGGTCAGCCCTGGGAGGGTCACTGATGGACAGTCCCTAATGGTTTTGAGGCTAAGATACTAAGTGAAGAATTGTGCCTTGGCTGAAGCAAGACTTTCTTCTGTATTTATTGTTGATTTTGCAGTATATGGGGAAAGAATTAAAACCTAATTGTGTTGTTTTAAGCTGGTTGATGTCAGGCAGGTAGGTGCTCTTCCGTGTCTTTGTGCTGTCAGTAACATGTAAGACTTTGGAGCAGATGTTTGAACAAAATGGGAACTTCATTTAGGAAGACCTGTTCTATTAAATTAGTAGCCGTGAATGACACAACACAGTGAGTGGAAGGGATTTGTATTCTGTGCTGGCTTTCTTGCCTTTCTCCCCACCCCTGTGCTGCCTTTTCAAGTACCCCAGAAGCCCTTCAATAGTTGCAAAACTACTGCTGGATCTTATCTTGCTTGAGGAACATCAAATGAGTTCACATGTTGCTCAGATCAACAATGATGAGGATTAGAGCTACAACCTCAGAGTGCCATCTCACCAGTTATATGCCCCCGCATATCTTCTGTCGTTGCTTGAGTTCTGTGCCCTTACTTACAATATAGGCTCCCTTTACAGGGAGTCTGCTGCTACAGTGCTGCTGCTGAGTGCTCTCCTGTACTAATAAAATGAATGTGATCCAATGCCATTTCAGTTGCCTGAAGCTTTGCCATGAGATACTTTTGTGAAAGAGTAGCTGTATTTATCACCTTTAGATTTGCATGTACAGAGTTCTGAGTGTTGTTTGGCTAATGTGTTTGTTTTTGGTGTTTTACTATTAGCATTTTTTAAATGTCCCTTATGGAGGTAGTAGCAGTGGGGATATTATACCACCTGTCCCTGTAATCTTAAAAATATTACATGAAGAACTAAACTGAATCAAAATATGTAGAATTAAAATAGTGTAGAACAAAACAATCTATCTAAATTGCTCATAAAATTAAAAAAAAAAATCCACCAAGGCAATTTGGCAAGGTAGGACAAAAGGGAGGGGAAAAAAGAATCAAACCAGTATTTTTGAATGATTCTTTCCCATCTGTTATCTGTATAGCTGACTGGCAAGTTCTCACACCTTCATAAATGGTCTGTGCAATACCATCTTGGTAGAGTTTTCAGTAGTAATTTTCTTTGCAAGGGCAATAGTATATGTTAAAAACAAACCCATAGGTCCCCAATTTTTAAGCAACGGAAGTACTCCACTGCTAGCCTGAAAAACACAATTTTTGTGAGAAATTTAATTTTATGAAGAAAGATGGGAAAATAATTTAATTGTATTCCTCCAATGAGTACTTTTAATTACAGTGTACAGCCCTGCATACCCTCCTTTCTAAAGAATTACAAAGGTTTTAAAAATCCTTTTTAAAAGTGCTATTTTCATACTATTAAAAATTTTGATGCTGGAGTATTATGCCCCTTATATCTCTGGGATTTATTATAAGTTAAAGGGATGGTTATTAAATGTCGTCACAAGCCTCTCAGTGGACAAAAAGCTAATGGAATGGTAGCATGATATGAATGCCTGAACCTGCTGTCTGTGTTACGCTGTGCGGGAGAATAATTGGCTTTCAGTCATGTAAACTCGTCACAGACACTCAGATCCTTTGAACTCTAATAAGAAATGCACACTTACTTTAAATAGTGAGTGACTAAGCATATAAATGTCTTGATCAAGTCATCAGGAAAAAAAAAAAAACAAAACGAAAAGGAGTTTTCTGTTTACATTTTGTTATTTCTGTCTGAAATCTTTATTCTACTCTCTGCATCTTTGCCATGTAATGTTCCCTGCTGAGAAGGACAGACTGGAAACACAGTAGGGATCTTTGCCTTTTAAGTTGCTCTTTGCTTTGCAGAGGACTACATGTTGGAAGTTCCGGTGTATTTGTCCAGTGTTTTGTTTGGTATGAAAAGAACATGACTGTTTAAGAAAGGCAGGAAACTATTATTTGGTAATTTTAGCTACATTTCTATTGCAAATACTAAAAAAAGCAGACAGATGTTTAAATGTATGCCTTAAGGTACATGTATAAAAATCAGTTCAGCTTTTGTGCTCTTTGGTCAGCAAATTCTGAAACAACCTTGGATGAAAGTGTAAAAGCATAATTCTGAGTTGAATTTGCCACAACTATGAATTCACAGGTCGTGTTTATCTAAAGTGCTTCTCCAAAGTTGTTTTTGTTGTTTTTTCTAAATATCATATATAGCAGCTACTGTGGCAGAATCAAGCTATAGCATGTTTTAAAAGCAGGACTAGATTTTCTTCTGATGCAAACTTGTGCCTCTTTGTCAAAATCAAAGGCTACAATCTTTGCATGCTAATTGGCTCTGCCAGATAATTTATCTTCAATACACTGGGTTTTTTTCAGGGCAAAAATCTCTAAATGTTATGGCAATTTTAAGCATATTTTTCTTAAAAAAATTTAGTATATTGATAGAGTAATAGACAGCCCAAATTTCCTACTGCTGTGATCCACTGTTGATTTACATAATTCATCAACTTTAATCTACTGTTATCTTAATTATTGCCGCCTTTTATTTTTTTCTCTGTTGCGTAAAATTAATCAGACTAATAGGACTCATGTTGCTTTAGTACCACTATGGGTGCAGTCCTAAGGCTGTTAAAGTCAAAGGTACTCCTCATTGACTCAGTGAGCTTTGGATAAAGCTCATTGTTTTCATGCTCTTTCCATCACTGCAGTACCAGACAACTGAAATAACTGTTCCAAATATCAGTGTCTTTTGATACTTTGCATTGCTGTTCTGAGAAAATATCCAAGCAAATAAGAATATAACCAAAGTAAATTCTCTCCCTCTGAATTCAGAATGACTATTTAACTAGCTCTAATATTTTGATACCCAGTACAAAGTTCCACCCACTGTCCCTTTCCTTTGCACACAGGTGGTGGCTTAAGAAGGTTAGACTGTCTGTTAGGGTTGGAAAAAAAAAAAAAAAGAGTAAAATAGTCTGGTTGAAAATGCCTCTGCTTTATTAGAAAGTTCTGGACGACTTTTTTGTTTTGTTTTGCATGTTGACAGTGTTTGTAAGTTTGCCCATAACCTCAGTGCTGAAATGGAGTCTTAATCTGTTTTCAGTTTTAGTGTTGTCTGATCCCCTCTTCCCTCTTCCTCATTCCCTGCAGTTCTCATAGTTTATACATTCTTAAGCTGGCTGTCTAGGTTGCAGTGCTCTGCTTGTAAGTCTAATGGTAGGTGTGTTTTATGTGTGTTCCTGCCTTGGGTACCATGGCAGTAGCTGCAAGAAACATTTCTAAACGTCAGTGTTGGAACACAACAATTTTTAATTTCATGGGTTCACAGTGGACAAACCAAAGTAAGAAATTCTCTTATATGCATATTTCCTATTGTCTACCTTTTGTCTTTTTCTTGAAAGTTTTAGTAAGTTAATTTCAACCTACTTGTCTCTTTCTGTGAAACTGGACAAACCAATTGAGCAATTTAGGCTGTCTGCTCTCCTCCTCTTTCTGCATGTTCCTACCAGAGTCATCTTTTAAACAAGCGTTCGCACCTCATTCTTTCCTCAGGATCAGGTTTGCTGGTGAGTTACAGCTTCTTTGGGTTTCTGAGATCAGGGAAGAATAAATTTTGCTCCAAAACAACTAGTTCAGATACCATAAACACTTCAGTGGCCTTAGAGCAGATGTCAGGAGTGTTTTCCTTTTGTTTAGGCCTGTTGCAGGCATCCAGATGTTTCACACCATTATTGTACTCTTCTTTGGTGAAAAACAGATGCTCCTTGTATTTATGTGGCCCTCTGTTTTAAAATAATGTACTGCCAGCTGTTGAGGTACATATAGTATATACTCGAACGCATAAAAATGCCACAAAATCATTAACAGCATCATCTGAAGAAAAAGAAATTGTGAGCATATCTTGCTTGAGCTAACATAACAGAATGGCCGGTTTAGATGTTTACAGGAATGTGTACCTCATATGACTGAAACAAAAAAAATCACGATTGAAGTCCATGCAAATCTAAACCTTAATTTGTTTTGTTCTGCCTTAGCTTGTGGCCGTGGGTTCTACAAATCCTCCTCACAAGATCTGCAGTGCTCCCGCTGCCCTAGTCACAGCTTCTCTGACAAGGAAGGATCTTCCAGATGCGACTGTGAAGATAGCTATTATAGAGCACCTTCTGATCCACCATATGTCGCATGCACAAGTGAGTGAGTCATGAATTTAATAGCAAAGGACGTTGCTTAACCAACCAGGTGCAGCCACTTGCAGTGAGTAGTTTTGTCTGGCTTTTCCTGTGTTTGAAAAGTACATTTGCAATGGTAAAAGAAATTGAAAGGCAGAGGGGAAAAAGGGTTGACAGGGAGTACGGAATAAGCATAAATATAATTTTCATGTTTGCTTGATACAGCATTGGAAAACACTGTGTGTTGCATAAGTGCAAAACTCACTGCAATAGATAGAATGCAGGCCCGGTTTTCCCTAAATTGTTGTAGACAATGTGCATTATGTGATATAATTCCAAAATTAGTAATGTGAAAAATGAAAAGTAACCTCTGTGGATCTGCACTTTGATTGAACTATAATTGGATCTGACTTAACCTTCTAACTGCAGATAGATTGGCCTAGACAGATTGTTGGTTCAAACAGTGGAAGTCTCCTAAATCCAAAACATCACTAAATAACTCTGTAAATCATATCAGAGCTGATAACAAAAGACTAGATGCAGCTTGTGCAGTATGTTTAGATGAGATGAACAAATCCCATATTTGGAAAACCTATAAAAGAGAACCTTTAAGGTATGTTAACCATTCCTTTTAATTGCACAGAAGAGAAACAGCTAAAATCTGTTGCAGTAAATACACAGACAGTTGTTACTCTGATGTCTTAATGGAAAATAAATAAAGCTCTTACCAAATGAGTTCAAGAAAGCTTTTATGCAGCCTGTACTAAAAATAATGAAATGTTTATGTGAAGAAAAATGCTTCAACTGTTTTCTATCTCAGTAATTAAAATGCTACCTGTGTGTCCCACTGTGGTTTTGTGTAATTACCCTGGGCTTCTTTGTGTATTATGTAGGACCTCCATCTGCACCACAGAACCTAATTTTCAATATCAACCAGACTACTGTGAGTTTGGAGTGGAGTCCTCCTGCTGACAACGGGGGAAGAAGTGATGTGACCTACCGCATTTTGTGCAAGAGGTGCAGCTGGGAGCAGGGCGAGTGTGTTCCCTGTGGGAGTAACATTGGATATATGCCCCAGCAAACTGGATTAGTAGATAACTATGTCACTGTCATGGACCTGCTAGCTCATGCTAACTACACGTTTGAAGTTGAAGCTGTGAATGGGGTTTCTGACTTGAGTCGTTCCCAGAGGCTTTTTGCAGCTGTCAGTATTACCACTGGCCAAGCAGGTAAGTTTTCAACACTTATGAATCTCAACACTGTGAGACTGAGAGAAATTTGGAACATGCAAACTATAGATGCAGTAAATCAGGAGCATGTTTGGTGTGTTCTGGCTCATTAATCTTTTCACCTTGCCAGCTATTTAATTTGAGCTTATACTATTTCAGGATAACCTGTCCTGTTTCTTGGCCTCGGGATTGCTTTCAGAAAACATTCACAAAAGACTTAAAGAAGACACATAGCTTTGTTATTATATAGAATTTCTTAACTCTGGAACTTTTTTGTTGTTGTTCTTACTTCATTATAGGTAATTCCCTAGTATTTGAAGATAAAAAAATAGATGTGACAGTTCTATGCAGACTTCCTTTTTGAATTTTTTAAACATGCATGAGAGTCCTAGGTCACTGGAAGATGACTTGGATTTCTGATGGTGTTTTCAGTGTTAATGTTTTCCCTCAGGACAATATTTCTGATTTATCTTATATTTCCAGATATTTGATTATGAGATGCAATGAGAATGTGATGATTATTCTTTGTTTCTTCTATTTATCATAATCTGACAGGTGAAATGTCAGGGGAAATAAAATCAAACTAGCATATCACCCCAGGGAAAAAAAGGGCTTTAGTTGTCTGCAGTTGAATTAAAAAAAACAAAAAAAAAAAAAAAAAAGAGAATTCTCAGATTTAGGTTTCTGAAATGGCGAGTTGCTTGTTGATAAAATTACAGGGAAATAGCGTGCTATGGTCTTAAAGAGAGGATAGTAAAGCTAACCTTTTGTAATTTGAACAGAAGATCTTAAACTGAATATTATTTGTAAGATCTGGCTTTCAAAGAAATGCTGTAAAAGAGAATATAAAGTGAATAACTGATGCGAAGCTTCCTGTAAGAACAGCTGACTAATATTTTAAAGGGTACTTCATACTTATATCTTGTAGGAAATTTCAATGACTGTGATCATGCTATTTTTTTTTTTGGTGCAGTGGAAATGATCCCCTGAAGTGTTTTGAACTAAGAACAAACTCACCAAATAGGGTAAATGAACAAACAGGAAAAACTGTAGCTATTTTGTACTTTAAAGATAGTCATCTCAAAAAAGAAATAAGGAACAAGAAATTTAGTTCAAAACCTTCCTTCCCTCCCCCCAAATTTCGGACAGTTTATATGGTTGTTAAAGTTACGCTGGAATATTTATGGGATATTTAATCTCCCTATAGTGCTTTCATGGATTCCAAATGCACATTTCATATTATTTTGGAACCATCTCTGTGGCTGAAAGGATTGGTCTCTGTGTTCTTTCAGTTCTTGATGTTTATGATGAGATTTTCAGCACAGAAAACTTACCCTGAAACTATTTTTGCACCACAGATGATATTATTTTGGCACCTTGATTTTTCATCTTCAAAATAATTCTCTATAATTCTTCAAACATGCACAGGTGGACAGTGTTCCGCTCTCTGTATATGACTGTACAGAGCTATCACATGAAGAAGAGGATTTGGACTTTTTCTTATTCAGCTGAATCAAATTGGCTTTACTTTATGTGCTTTGATGGTTCAGTGGCACACAGGGTAAAGGAAGAAACAGTGCAATTTAGTGGCTGGTATCACATCTCAGGAAGATGAAAAAGCCTTAATCAGAAGCTTGCTGTGTTTTCCCCAAGATAACTCATTATAGTTCATTATCTTCTGTTGTCATAGTCATAGATTTACAGGGGTTTTATTAGGCCAGAAGATATAATATGGGTATCCTGTGCTATCCTAGAAATAACACAAGCTATGTGATTTTATGAAATGATCCTCACATTAAGCCCAGAGATTTTAGTGAAACTATAGCATGCATATATATTTGAGACAACATCTAGACTTTACTATAGATTTAAAGCAATAAAAAATCTTCAACCTCCTAGACAAGCTTTGTAAGACCATGCATCCAGAAGCAGGAGACCTGACTGTTTCTTCCCTACCCTCCAGTTTACTGTGGGATTATGCACAGGCCAGCATTTCCCAGGATTTGACACCATTTAGAGAAAGGGTACAACTGAAGCTTTGCCTTTTAGCACTTCTGAATATAAAGATTTAAAGGCTTCCAATTTGACATCAAAAAGGAAAAGACATAGGGGACAAATTTTGGGAAAAAAAAAAAAAAAAGGCTTTAAGCTCTTTTTGTTGCAGTTTTCTCTATAAAATGAAGGTAACCTTCACTTTTCCTTACCAAGCTCTTCAAGATTTTCTGATTAGAAGTGCCACATAAATGCAGCTTCTTTTTTTTTTTTTTTCCCACTGAATTACAAAATTTGTGTTAAAGAAAATACAGACGTTCAGAACAAATGCATTTAGCAAAAGGAAAGACCTCTTTTACATTATTTTTGCAACAGCATGTTTTGGATCCTAATACTGATTTCTTTGGTTTCTCAAGGAGGAAAATATTTTAGGTGGAACAGATTGATAACTATAATTGAACAGAATGAGGCTGGTTGCTCAAAGGAGGCTGTTATGCTTCTGTGCTTCTCTTTTATTTTACCATGGAGAGAAAGAAAATGTTGGATTTATTTATGGCCAAGTAAACTAGGATTCATGCAGGTCTCATTTGTTCCTGCGTGACTGTTCTATACTTCTGGCAAAACTGACTTTTTCTATGCCCATATTGCCTTTTATGTGTGTAAATGTGTCTAACTAAACCTTCTTCACATGTTATTATACTGACACAATAGGTGACTATATATAATTACTGGGTTCACCAGTTGCACAGAGGATTGCAATGAGTTTTTCCCTTTGTAGTTTTGGTTTAATTGAATTGCTCCTTTGTGGCTATAGTCACAAAATTCAAATCATTGTGTAATGATAACAGGAAATTATTGATAAAAGAATGGGGTTATAGAATATATTCAGTGTTTCTTCACCCACACGTAACAAGCTTCTGATGAGACAAAGAGAGCATGCCACATAAAAGAACCAGGTGGTGGATAAAAACCTGTTTATATTTGTGGAAATAACACAATGAAATGACTGCAAGTGGGTAGGTATCCTTTCAAATCACTTATTTATATACACATATGACACATTGCTTTTCATTCCTTGTTTTAAAAAGGCTTTGTCACTAGGCTATCAGTTGTCATATGACATATTTTTTTGCTTCAGCCAAGAACCATGAGGCTTTTGGTTTTGCTTTGTTTTCTTTCTTTGATCAAGATTAAGTGCACTAAGTCCCCCAGGAGTAAACCATCTTGTTTCATATCTTGCCTATCCAGCATCATTATAAAGAATATAGGATGTCATCCCAGTATTGCAAGCTGATCTTTGAGAACCCCTGCATCCTTGTAGCGTTCAGATTTAAATGTGAATAAGCTCTAGTTATGATAAACAAATGTACTAAAGAGCTGCACCTGGCCAACAGCTGACGAGCACTACCTTTGCAAGCTTACTGAATGGGTTTTTACCAAAGATAAAATTGACCACTTCCCCAATAAGTTATTCACCTTTTGATTGTACTAGTAGTTCCTTTTTGATCCATCAAATTCCTTCCCAAATTTTACATTTTTTCCATACAACGCCCAGAAGGTGAATGGAAATTGAGTAGGTTTCACTGCAGATGAATATTTGTTGTATTTTGGCATTCGTGCATTTTCATTTTACAAAATATGCTTCAATAACAAATTTATATTTTTTCTGTTGATATTTTTGCAAAGATAGTGTGTTTTTAAAACTGTCTTTCTGCATCCTTTCCTCTGGAATTTATCTGAATGAACAATGGACTCATCTCTGGTAAAGGGTGATAATACATCCAACCTACCCTGACCTTGATAAAGCTTAGGATATTTTGAATGAATACCAACATTTATCAGGGTTTGAGCAAATTTAAGTGTGTGTCCTGAGCCAGTTTAAATTGCCTTTATAGTCATTGAAAAGAAAAAGTCAAATCCAAGGGGACACTCATCATGCTTTATTACCGTAACCAACCAAGATAAACAGAAGTTAAAATGTAATGTCGATAACTGTCCCTAAATGTACTCTTTGCTCTTGTGCAGGGAGCACTTGCTAATGCTTGCTGCTTCTTCACAGCAAGAGAAAGGTGCCCCACAGCCCTCCTAGGTCATGCTGTGCCTTCAGATGCACTTAATGCTGACAACTTCAAGTGGTTAAAAATCCCAATTCAGTTCCATAATCAAGGCTTACTCTTGAAAAACATTATTTTTTAGTAACAATTTCCTTTGTATATGTTGATTTGCTGCTATTCCATTTTTGCATCTTAGAGTTCAATTTTAAGACCTTTTGCTTAAAAAAAAACAGATCCCAACTTTCACAGTTAAAAAAAAAAAAAGTAAGCTGAATTTTTCAAATTGGCATTATCCCAGCAACTTGAATTGAAAAAACATTACATGCTATAAAATCATGACTATTAGCAGCAGCACCGTTGATTTACATGACAAGAAGAAATGGCTGAATGCATAAATTCAAATCTGTGGGGTGAGTTCTGCCTTTCTTAGGTAATTCTGAAGTCGTTCTAAATGAGGGAGACACTTTGCATTCTCTCACGTTACATTCTCCTTTCATTCTTGCTGCTTATAATTTTTCTTTTCTTTGTTTCTTTATGCTTTTTCCCCAGCTCTCAATTATCCCTACTCATTTTTTGAAGTCTCTTCTTTCATAGTCTCTGCACTATTGACCATCTATTTGTTTCCTGTTCCCTGTCAGTCTCACTTAAGCCTGACTTTTCTTCAGCAATGAACTGTCCCCCAGCAGAGGCAGCAATCAAGAAGATTGATGCCTGCGGCTTTCCCAGTCACTATGACCTGAGTGTTCTAGTCCTGTTCTCACTTCCCTCCTTTCCCCAGGCCATTTTTGTTTCTTCCCATACTGCCACCAAGTTGTTTTAATCTACCTTCATCTACATCTTCCACCTAATGTTCACTTCTGGTGATACATGACAGCTTATTACAAACAGCTTCAGTGTTCAACTCAACATTTCTTCAGTGTTTTCCCATTTCAGTGGACTTCCTGTAGCTGTAGATTTCCTTGACTATTTCCTGCTAGAGACTTTACTTTTCAAGCTATGCTTCACCTTCTAACGTCCAACTGTAGATCAGTTTTTGCACGTTGACATGGCTACATCATCTATATATATTTTTTTGAAGCAATGCTTCATGTAAAAAGAATTCAGATTATAAAAATAATGTTTTCTTTTTACCAAATGTGTTCCACCTGTTGAGCTGGGGGAATTATTTTATAAAAAGTCACTTTTTGAAACTATTATTCACTAAATGCTTTAATTAAACTGAGGTTTTTAGAAACATATAAGTGATGATTGCATTTTGGGTTACCTTTTCGCTTAGTTTATTTAATGGGAGCTATATGGATGTCTGTGCTTAAATCTCAATATTTAAGATATATTTTAATGTTTTAAAATTTTTTCCTAGACCAGTAAGTAGGCAGACAGCATAGCTGTGTAAGTGTTCTGCACTCCAAGGTCATCAACTAAAAAGGGAAAAATTAGAGTAGAAATAGTTGCATATGATAGTTATTATTCTTCTACTTTTTTAGATGTCTTTTCAGTACCTTAAAAGAATGGATTGGGTTATTTCTGTGGAGCTAAGGCTGCCTATTGATCTGCAATCACATTACCCCTGAACTAATATCACAGATTTTTTTACAGGAGGTGATAACCGAGTTTGTGCTTAAATTAAACTGATGGATAAAAACTTGATAAAAATTCCAGTCTCTGTATAGCAAATACCATCAGATCAAGGAAAGCAGCTTGTTCATTCACTGATCTTATCAGGTCATATTTAATATTATGACATCCACAAGGTTATAGAGATACTACAGAATTGCAAGGTTGGGTCTTTATTATTAGATTATTGAATGTTAGATTTTTCTTCAAGATTTTCACAGAGAAGGATACATCTGTATAGGATATAATATGGTATAGCACATATATTTGAGAGTTTTGATGATATTTTATATACATATACAGAACATGTATATTCGCAAAAATTTTGGAATGACAAGCAGTATGTTTTCAAAGAAAATGTACCACAGAATAGCTAGTTGATACTAATTCTTTTTTTTTTTCCTACTATTTAGTTCTAATTTGTTCTGATATTTTTCACTGAAAGATAAGAGAGATAAAAAGCAAGCAGATGCTAACTGTGTTGCTTAGGGTCTGATCCTGCACCGCTGAAGTCAATGGAAGCTTTGTCATTGACTTCAATAGGAGCAGGATTTGAACCTTATGCTCTATCAGAACACCCAGGAACAAAAGCAATGGGCACTCTGTCATCCTGAAAGGAAATTTTAACTTCATATCACATTTTGAGTCTGACTATGTCAGGTTTTTGCACATCAGTTTGTGACTGAATGTAATTTGAAGTATTTGTAAAGTATGCTAAAAAGATCTTGGGTTTTTTTTCTCAAATGGATATCAGAACTCTTGCCTTTCCAGCTCTATCATAAAAGCTTTTTTGAAAGAGATGTAATAATTTTTGCTAAGAAACTCATTTTTTTCTAGTTAAGAGTATGTGAATTTTACAATAGTTAGAAGTGAAAATAATGGGAAGCCACACTCTAGTGTAACTACATGAAGATAAAGTAATGCTTCAGCTTCACAGAACCAGAGCTCCAAATTAGAAATGGTCTGATTAGGCTATGTATGTTAAATGTTTGGTGGCAACCTGCTTGGAGAAGCATGACAGCCGCAGGGCTATTGACTTTCCTGTGCACTGAGCTATTGAAAAAGCAGGTTATGTCACCATGGTCTAATGTACACTACTCAAGAATAATTTCACCAGCTGCACAATAAAAAACTATGTACTTGAGGAAGAAAATGAGCAACATAAAGTACAATTTAGCCATGGAAAGGAGGGATTACTTTACTGATGTCACACAAAGTACTAGGAGCGCCTTTTTCTTTTAAAAACGTGGACCAGCTATCTCCTCAATATTTGTGAGTTAAACCGATTGTGTTCATAAACACAGTGATGAAAAATTAATCCTGGTCTTAAAAAGCAAGTATATGTGTTAACATCACACTGTCTATGAACAATCTCAGAAAGGTCTGTAAAATTAAAGAGCTCCACTTATGACACCTGCTGGGTGAATTTTTAGACCTTCATAAATATGCCTGTCTTCTTCTTTCACTTCATCCATAATTAGATTTCTTTTCTCATGGCCACAAGTTCTTTTCAACAGAGTAGAAACTCTTTGCACTTTGTTATACTCTTCAGGAACTTTAATACGTAGTTCTGTGACGACCCAGCCAAGATAGCTGCACTACAAAGACAAGAAATTACTTGATATATTTATACTTGGTGATACACGTTCTAGAGCAGCTAATTAACTTATGTGCAAAAAAAATACAATTCCACAGTTCTTTGATTTTCACAGCGGAACTACATCTCCAGGTCTTCCTTTTCTGCTTCCTGTGAACTGTAGTATGGTAACTGGATGCAGGATATAAATAAGCGCTGGATATCATCAGTAGGAACTCTGAACTCACTGTCATTTGTTTCAGACCTTTTGAAGAATTGAAGTGCCACTGTCATTAGAACAAACAAAACCTTTTAAGTGCTCAGATGCTTTTTCAATGAGAAATGAACATCACTGTTGAAAGGCACTATTGCAAGTGTGTAAGTGCTACCAAATGTGAAATCCTAATTAAGGTTGAATGTAGTGAATTAAAAAATTCTTAGACTGTAACATCTCTATTTAGTGAAGAATTTGATGACAGCGTGGCATTGAGCCAAGCTACTGTAATGACTCCTGTGGAAATCTTTAGAAGAGAGAAGGTAGCTTGTGGAGGGAGAGTTAAAGAAGTTTCTTCATTAAGCTTAAATGTTGCCATGTAGAATTTAAGACAGTGTATTTCCAGTTTGCTTTTTTTATATATATTCTCTTTAGAAATAGTATCAGAGATTGTGCTGCTTCTCTTTTGGAACACATTATATTTTATTCAGTCACTTATTTTATATTTGTTGCGTGTGCCAATAAGCCTCCTTTTTTAGAAGGAAAAACAGAGATTTGGCTAAACGGGCCCTCAGTGGAAAAATACAAGTCTTCCTCTTCTGGCTTATGGCCTTCTGGCAGTTTACAGAGTATTAATGGCCAAAGTATAATGGCTCACCTCTGGCAGGAAAGGGTGAAGATAGACAAATTCTGTGAAGAGCTGGGTATGATCTTTCTGATGCTAGTGGGGTAATAAGAAAAGGAGACATCTTCCCTAATATAACGTTGCTGACTTACCCACTGTGACAACCCATGGGTGTCAGCAGATTTTTCAGGTGCTGGAATAGTCTCAGTAATTAATAGTCTGGACAATTTTTGCCAACTTTGACACATCGCTGCCCTATGTAGTTTCTTCTGCTTTGTATGTGACAGAACCAGCCCTGACTCCATAGGGCATATTCATTACTGAACAGTTTTATCTACTTCTCTTTAGTGTATGTGTTGTTTTGTACAGTTAAGCATTTCTGTAGTCTTTCCCTGTAACAGTCAAAATATCTAATTGGTTCTATTTCTAGAGAAAACTCTCCAGGCAATTTGCTGAGGAAGCAATGGTTGAAGGCTGCCAATTGACAACAATAAAAGTGTTATCCCAAGTTCAATAGTTAATGTTAAGATAGGAGATGCTGATTATCTTTTTCTTTGCTTCGTTAGTGATGAATGGAAGCAAATTTGTTGCAGACAGCAATCTGGTGGAATGATGCAGAGCTATCTATGAAAACATCTGTACTAATCCACCAATGCAGTAAATTATAGCTACAAGCAAACGACATTGATCCAAGAGGATCATTAACAGCTTTAACCAACTGATCCAAGTAATAGGGTAAATGAGAGAACATTACCAAGATCTGATTTTTACAGCTGTCAACTACAATTGCTAAAACATGGTTGCCACTTTCTCTCAACTTCAACCATTTTATGGCTTAAATTTAGTGTATTCTATTGTGGTCAGCCAACAAGGATCAATTAAGTGGTAAAATACGCAGGAAAAAATTGCCCAGCGATCAAGCACTCCATTTACCAGGAGGTCAGTCGCAAAGGGAGAGATAATTGCTGCAAGCCAGCAAATTTAATCGGGGATGAGCCAGAAAGGATGATGTATGTTCTGTGACAAAGTACGTGACAGAGATGTACGTATAAACCTGTAGCTACTTGCCTTGTTGAGGACACAAGGACGAGAGAAGGAGACATGTGAAAAACAATTAGCATGGCTTCAGAGTGAGCAATTCTTAATTATCCATAACATGTCGACATCAGATAATTAGTGTCCCAATTTTTAACAATATTTGGTCATTAACTACAGTGGAATAAGAAAGATCAAGAACAGAGCCTTTTGTCTGAGCTAAGTGTTACATAATGGTGTCTACATGTGAACATAATACAGCTAAATCATGCTCATGGTAATGACACAGAAATCTTCTTACTGTGGGACCAATATATATGTCCTAAATTTGAGCTTATAACAAGCTGCTTTTTATATTTCCATGAGGTAGTTTGTTTGTATTGGCAGTCTGCAAAATAAATCAGACTTTAGAGACAGCTGTAGTTTTAAACTCCCTGACTTGCTGCTCTTCATTTGTACATTTAAATTTTCACAGCAAGTGTCATAAGTCCTTTGACTCAGGCCATTTTAACATTAATGCTAATTAAGAAAAGGTCATTTCTAGCTCAGTTTTCTAAACATTCAAGACTCTGTGAGTATGCTAAATGCACATCTCTTTGGAGAATTTTCCTTCAGCTCCTTTATCCTCTGTCAATGTTTTTTGACCATTTTTAACTACATTTGACAGAGAGGTAGAAGTATTAAGCTCTTACCTGAAGTCAACAGGCCAACAAAGATCTCATTCCTTACTGAATGAGCTAAATCATCTGTCAGACACAAGAGAATCCACATGTGCAGAAACATGGAAAATCTTAAGAAAAAATATTCACAGAACTGCTCGAATTTTTCCAATGTTAATGCAAGAAATCTTAGAAGTGCAAAGTGGGATGTTTCATATCTTACTTCCATCTCGTTTCTGCTATATAAGAAAAGGAGAGGGAGAGACAGATGCATACATGTGTACATGCACACACACAGGTACATGTAGCTCAATCTCCTTTTATTCTCTCTTTCTTCTATCCTGTTAGTGTATTTTTCAGAATTTTTAAGACAGATCTCACCTCTTCTCAAGTAGGTTTAAGATTAGGGATGAGGTCCTGTCACTGTGATTCTTAGCTTTGCTTTGTATGACTCCTCCTAAACTCTTAGCTATGTTTCAATAGCTTGTACAAAATTATCCATTGAATCTGGTGTTTTCTCTCACATGTATGTATTTGTAGCAGCAGACCCTTCAGTTTCTGTATCTGCCATCTCATATCTGCAGATGGATCTCTTTGCCATCTCTCCTTTTGACCTTTTCTGTCTGTCTGTCACCTAAGCATTTATTTTGTTTTTGAGAATCTCATTTCCTAATGCATCATGGAGAGCTCATATTTTTCCATAGCACCAAGCTCCTATCAGGCAGTAGTGGCTGAGTCAGCAGACCAGATTCAGAGCTAGTAAACCCTGATGCTTGTGTGGAGAAATGCCATTTATTTCGCTAAAGAGTCTATTTAAGTTCATACAGCCTCTCATCATGGCTGTGAAATGAGGAATTGGATGCTAATATTTCAGAGCCAATACTGTAATGATGTGTCTCTGTGGACCTCCTGTGGAATTATTCCAAATATTCCCTTGTGTAGCTGAGATCAAAATTTCACCCTCAGTTCTAATTTTTTGCATTGCAGCTTAACTGATAATGAAGAGGGAAAAGTGTCATTGCACTTTTTATTGTGTAGAGTTAATCACATGAAATATTTTAGGGCTAAACGTTATGCTCTTTGATGTTGGCATTAAACATTAGCATTTAAATCTTTGGTGGATATTTACATTGTTGTAGTCAGTGGAGATTGATAGGTTTCTTTAGGGAGTGATTTGGAACAGGAGCCAAGTTTAGGAATTGTGTCCTTAATTACAGAGGAAGCGTTAGATTACCTTCCCTATTTAGCCACCTAAATTAACTGCCAAAAGTTGATGACTTGAATGCCCTCTTCCTTCCACCCCCCACATATGCAAATGTTAATTTCTGCCACAATATTAACATTAAATATTTACGTGATCTTATTTATTTTCAAGAAAATACTAAGCAAGCAAGCAAATACAAAAAGTAGTTTGTTGTCTGTGGGATTTTAAAACTCTAAAAAATAACTTGCTTGTCTTATTAGTAATTCACGTTCTTAAGACTCTTTCAAGCCGTTTACCAAGGAGTGAATTAACCAAGGTGCTTGGTGAGAATATTCATGTACAGGTGTGTCCTAAAAATTGGGATATTGCACTTGATTGCATTTTATAGCTTTAATGTTAAAAATGTTTTAAAAGTATAATACACTTATTCTGTGCTTTATTTTTATTGTAATGCTAGTTAAGAGTCCCCATTAGGAGGGCAGCAGGTGCCTTATTTTGCCTACGATAATGCCGTGATGGCCACTCATCAGTGTTACACCCTTCTGTGTAAAAAATTGATTTGATCAGCCATGCAGTGGTACAGAACAATTACAGTCAGGTAACCTTCAATGAGCAGTAAGCAGAGAAAGTGAAGTCCTTCACCAAACTCTTGGGAGCTGTTTCTCAATTTTTTCCCTAGCAGGTACCCCAGGCTCTCAGAATATTGTCACATTCACAATGCTTTGAGGGTAAATTCTGTATGCCAAAGAGACTGCCTTTCATACCTATACTGAGGTGTTGGTGGTGATCTCTCAGGCAGATATGTCCCATCCCATTTAGCAATCTGTAGATCTAAATCAATAGCTCAAACTCCACTGGGATACCAGCAGACAGGCAGTGGGACTCTTAAAGAAACTAATGGGTGTTCCCTGTTTGCCAGTGCTATGCCTGCTGAAAAGGGATCAGGGTTCATCCTCTGTTCCTGGCATGTCAAGGCTCATGCTTGAAAAATTAACTTCTTTATCTCTCAAAAAAGTATTCCCATGTTGAGATTCCCAGAATAATGCCCAACTAGCTAACCATGCTAACTAACAGTATGGACAAGCATGTGTTCATACTCCATTCTCAACTCTAGCACCATTTACTTTACTAGATTAAGTTTACCAAGTCTCCTGAGGTATATTTATAGATCAGGAGGTCTATAAAATTTGACTTCTTGCAAAATATCGTAATGAGCTTATCTCAAAGTGATAAACCTATTCATAAAATCAGCACAGCTCCTTTTCTGGGGGAAATACCACATCTGCCAGCTGCAGTGAAGTTAGTAAACTGGTACCATGCCTCTATTGGTCACATGGTCGTATAAATTTCTGTGAATGTAGAACACTCCTGGGAACAGTCATAGCTTGTGTCATAAATGCTATGTTGAAAAGGAGTTATGCTTTCCATTGGACCCACAGAAAGGACTTCATTTTGTAGTTCCTATTTTTTAAGTTTGAGTTAACATTTCGCTACTCACTTAAATTTTCCTTTCCTCTATTCACTGTGAAGCCTAGGGAAGGTAAAAATATTCAGAGGATGCATAAAATAGTTTTGAAGCTATTGGTAAAACACATAGAACTGTTGTTTCAAAATGTGGGAAGACCTCAAGTATATTTTTGATAGAAGGAATTAAGTAAAGAATTTTTAAAAAATGCTCTCTTACCTCCTTTTCCTCTGATTCAAAGCTCATAGGTATCTAAGGCATTTAAAATGACTAAGGACAAAAAGGGTGGCACAAAATTGCTTTCCATTGAACTACCTCTGAAGAGACAGTATTATTCAGTATCACAACATAGAGAGCTAGCACACATTAAAAAAAAAAAATAAAGAGAAGGTGGTAATTATTGAACTTTTTCATACATTGGTCTTTTTTCATACATTTTATTAATCAGTTGTTACATCTAATGTAAGGTTGTTTTGAAATTTTCTGTAAAAATCTGGGATCTGGGAAATGCTTACCCATGTAAATGCTCCATTTTCTTCAAGTAGGGAATAAATGCTTAGGAATTTGCATAAGCTAGCTGTAAAAAATTGCTCGATCCTGTGGTTTTGCGTTTTTTTTTCTGCGTTCAGAAATGCATGTAGTGTAATGTTTTGAACTTAATCGGTGTATCTCAGGGGGAGCTTTGGTGTAAAAGGAGTGGATTTTGACCCATGTAGCTGTAGAAAGTAAAAGTCAGTGATCTCCATTAGACTGTATATCCCGCTGGGTAGTATCAGTTGCCCTTTTGTTATTGTAAGCTCTTTCTCTTACTTTTACCGTTTAAATAAATATATTGAAGCCAAAGAGTTAATGACAAATTCAGGAAGTCTTGACTTAACGGTGATGAAGTGAGATGCGTTGTGTGCCATTCAATGTACACAATTTATAGCCCCGTTTGATTACCGCGGCATGTCCTCCGCCTGTAAGGATTGCACCCGGGGGACCAGTCAACTTATTAATTCATCACTTGCTGCCTTTCATGGTGCAGTAGCCCTTTGTGGTGTACAAGCAGAGAGATCCTGGAATCTGAAGGCTGCCGGCCGACTGGTTCCACTCTAGCTGCCCCTTTGTGTGCAGGCACAATGCTGGCAACTTTTCCCTGGGCTCCTCTTTCTCAGAGACCGCGTTACCCTCCTTTTGTCTTATGACAGGAGCAAGCAGCCATGGTTACAGGGACTTCCAGGGAGGAACGGCCTTCCACAAGTTAACCTGTAGCTTTTTTAAGTGCCTTTTGATTTATCTGTCACCTGATCCATCAGCAATGAATAATTTTCATGGAAGGTGCACTTTAATTACCTTCCCATTTGACTAGCATTATCATGCCCTATCTAGGTAATTAATCTCACAAAGTATCCAATTTCGGTCTTTATTGCTGGCAGGCAGGCCTTCTGAATTATATGTGCTTGAATGGGCATTGGGTCTGTTGTTAAACCAAATAGGCCATGAAACAAATTTTGGGTCCTTTCTTTTTTTCTGTCTTTTTTTTATTCCCCTTAGCTTAATGGGTTCGTACAGATGTTGTGGTCTATTTGCTTTTGTTGACATAGTTGAGATTTGCATAATGTAAAGCAGGAAAGGGCAATGGTAGAAAATGGTGGCTGATAAAAAAATAATTAAAAGCACAGATCATAGAAGTCAATCAGTCTCTGAAGAAATAGTTACCAGGTTGTGAAACTAGGTACCACAAATAATCTTTTTTTGCTCTTGAATAATGTATAACTCTCACAGTATGAGCTGTGCATGCCAGAGTTACTTTGTAGAGCTGATGCATTCACAGGATAAATTAGAAGTCCCCCTCCCAATGTCAGATTAGGGATTTCAAATTGTGTTCAGATTTGTGTTTCATTGCTCTGTGGGTAAAAGATAGACCTTTAAAAAATTTACTGTTGAAACAGAAGATTAAATAGCATGGCAATAAATTTGTAGGTGATGTTATTCTTTTTCCGTATGCCTGTCTCATTAAAAAATGGTGAAGATCTAAGGTATTTGGAAAACTAAAAAAAAAAATTGCCCTGAAGATTAAAAATAAATAATTGCATGGTGCAAATCTTGCATTTGGTTGCCTACAGTTTAGACACAATGAGTATTTTGGAAATTCCTTTCTAATTTTTCTGAGAGTGTTTTTTTCCTTTTGTTCCCTCTCAGTTTTTTTCCCATTCCCTAAAAAAAAAATAAGTTTTTTTTTTCAAAGGTTTTGACAGAAAAAAACCATCAGATACAGCTGAGAATTCCTTGAGAATTTTCACAAGTCTATTTCCTGGAAATAAATATACTCACTTTATCATTGAAGCTGATAAAGTAGTGTGTTAGTTAAGTTTCGTATTTTAAGTACAGGACAGAATTGTTGGATTAGAAAAAAAAAATAAAGGAATTAATAAAATATGAGGATTTGTGAAGGAATTTAGAAATCTTAAAATCATGGGATTTTTCTTTGTTGTTATAATTTTTAAGTTAGACAAAGCAAGCTGTATGATGCTTATATCTAAAAGCCCTTGAAAGAAGCAGACAGTTTTACAAAGGCGCAATTGAACTTGTAACACAGTTTTTTTCTTTACAGGATTTCTTAAATATCATAATTTTTTTATGTGACAGAAGATTATTTTCTTATTTAATGGAGGTACATTTTTTCAAATCAAAAGTTCTCCATACACAAGAAAATTTTGTATAATTGTGGTTTATGCTTAGAATTATTTTAAGGGAAAAAATCTGAAAATATTAACGTGGATGTAAAGTGGAGACAACTGTGTTTAACCATGTAACTCTCACTTTTATCACTTTGAACTTCAGAAAATTGGAACAATAAACAGCATGGAGATTGATACTGGAATGCAGAATCTTTCACCTTTAGGTCACCAATTCAAATTCAGTAAACCAGTGACCAAAAATTGTTACCATATGAAAGTTGTTTGTGAACTGTGTGGAATTTAAATTATGATCTCAGTTCATTTTCTTATTCATAAACTTCATCATAAGCAAGCCTTTTGGCAATCACTCAAAAGAGACAGTAAGATTAAAGGAGCATGACCCAATAAACTTTTCACTCCTGGTCATGATCCCTTCAGGTGAGCATAGTGGCTGGAGAGTTTTAGGTGGCTGATGTGAATTGTACTTATTCTTTGGATAAAGACAAAACTTTAGTTAGTTTTTTTCTTTAAATAGCATATTTTAATTAATTTGTGTCTTCAGAGGCAGATACTGACCCAGTGTTTTAGACTGCCAGTCTCGTGGGTGCTCCTGTAGCTTGAATTACATTCAAACTGAAACCGTTCATTGAATATAAAGAGAAAACAATTGACTTTTCTTTTTAAGCAGCTTTACCAAATGATAAACAGAGCTCTTCATTGTGCCAGGAAAGAACATATTTTGGTAGTTACCAAATGGCTTCTGCCATATATTCAGACATATATTGCGAGTATAGTAGCTCTTTTCAGTCACAGGAATATAAAAAGCCGTGAAAAAAACCTTTGAAGGACTTGGATAAAGTATGGCCATTTGCAGAGCATGAAGGATCTTTTCCAGCTGCCAAGCTGCTGAGCTTTAGCTTTGCTGCTGACTTCCAAGAGATATGTAATATTTGGTCTGAAAGTATATGTGTTCCCAAGTTTCACAGCTGGTGTTGAGACAAAATACAGGGTGCTTAATTAAGCTCTCTCAAAGTATGTTGCTTTAACGGCCTTCTTCAGAATGGTGATAGAGCAAAAACCATGCAAAAATAGCCGTTTTGAAAGGTCATTTAAGGTACTGTACAACAGCTCTTGTCTGTTAAGAAGAGAATGGTCTACTGGTTCAGGCACTGGACTGCGGCTCTTGGTATCCATGATAAATTACATAGTCATTCCCATAGGCATCCTGTGTTACTTTGGATAAATGACTTAATCTCTCCATGACACTGTTCTTCACGAGAAGAATAAGGATAATAGAACTTCTTTGCATCAAAGAAGCATTGTGAAGAAAAATCCATTAATGACTGTGAGGCATTCAGATACTGTTTTGCTAGTGGCTTTATAAATACAAAAATAGGTTAAAGTTACCTATCTTCCATGATTTGGTTTTTTGGGGGTTTTATCCTTTTCTTGTTAAAATGTAAAATAGAATTCAGCCTTGTTTTCATGTTAATCTAGAAGTATTGGTGTTGTTTGTTCAGTAATGGCCAAATTCTTTTGGCCATTTTTGGCTGGAATTCTTCTAAGCCTCCCTAAACAGACTTTTTCACCCCTCTGTATCTAAATCCTTCAACATTTTAAAGGGAGATTTTAAACAGAACTAGTCCAGTGTTTCACCAGCTTTTTGAGAAAGCTTGGGTCTCCTGCATCTCTGCTGGATGCACTGGGTAGCTGCCAGTGTTGCACATGAAAGAAGCAAATCTCACCAGGAATCTTGAAACTTTCAGACAGTGAGCAGGTAGCAGAGTAAACCCTTAAGGATATTTTAATAATGCATTTGCTTATTAAAAAAAAAAAAATAATCCTGAGATTGTGACCTTTCTGATATAGTTAGTTATTTCTGGAACTTTGCTTTTAATCACTAATAATTGTGACTTTTCTTGGCAACCTGACCCTTGTGAATCTTTCTGCAGTGTTCTAGGTAAGTCTTCCATGGGATAAAAGCAGGTCTTTAATACAGCAGTTTTTAAACTGTAACACTGATGCATTCTTTTCATTCCCTAATTGCACCTGGGAAGACCTGGACCTTGTTGCAGTTAAAAAGCTGTTAACCCAGTACTCTGAAATAACAAGATTGGTCACATTAAACTGCATTTTCATGGCTCATGTTTTTTTTCACCCCACTACTCCAAATGAGCGGAATAATTTTATGGAGACAGCACCATTGCTCTTGTATCTTTCATGTGGAAAGTTCTTAGGTTTGTTTTATATTGGAACTGTTATAAAGCTTAGGTGTCACCTTTCTGCCACATTTCAACATCATTAAAGCTCAAGAGGTTGTTCAGACAGATGGGCATACGGTTTTTTTAGCGTCTGTTCCAATGGCTGCAGGGCAGGCAATTTTAAGCCTGATTGTCTCCAAGACTACACAAAAGTAGATGTAAAGAACAGCAGAGGATACTAAACTTTGGGGATCAATTTTGTTATTTTTGTTTTTATTTGAAGTATAGTTGAAGTCATGCATAGTCAGCAAATCCAAACCACTAATATTAGGAGGTAATCACAGGGTGAATTTTAGGTACAAACACAGAGGACAATTTCCCACATCTCCAGCTGATGGTGGGCAAAGGCAGAACTGTCAACTGGTTCCTCCTTCAACACATTCTCAAAGCCACCATTCTTCCTCATACATTTGCAGTGTGAAGCTGTGATTGTTTTGCCACCTTGTTGCTCCACATTGCATTTTGTTGACTCAGCCATAAGGGGAAGAAAGAAACTCAAATGCTCAACTTAAGCTTTGGGACTTCTACCTTTTTGGATCCTATGATGAAAGAACTCCCATCCAGTGGTATATTTGCCTCTTCTGGCCATTCACAACAATTTTGTTTTTCTTAATGATCAACTAACTTACACGATTCTCACTAGGGGAAACAGGGATCTTCTGAAAGCTGTTGCTTTATTAATCTTGATTTTGAAAACTTTGGGTAAAAGTCTGAAGGTAAAATGCATATTGCTGGAGGAAAAAAATCAACTTATAAAACTTTTCTAAAGCATTCTCTACATTCTTGTTGAAGTAATGTTTTGCATTTGAACAATGGGCTAATAACATTTATGATATATCTGGGTTTGTAGTGGTACAATCCCAAATATATATTAAGGATAGATAAAGCTCTTTAATGCCTTGTCTACATTTCAGGGTGTTGTAGACAACTTAGCACTGTCCTGTCACCATGGGAATAAGGAGTCCTTGCACATATCTGTTCTAACCTGAAGTATCACGTGTTTTTCTAGTCCTTTCTTCTTTCCCTTCCTTCTTATGTCAGTGACAGCATTGTTTTGTGAAATAACAGTGCATCACCAGTGTTTCTGGAATTTTACAATTACTAAAGTCATGAATATCGCTCAGAAGATGAAACATCACAGTCCACTTACAGGGTGAATTCCAAAGGTTTTCAGAATTCCTGTTATAGTAGCTGTAAATGAGAGTTTTATCTGACATCTCTATCAATTAATATGGTTCATGTTCTTGTAAAAAAAAATAGGATTTATATTAAACAAAGAGTTATGTCATCCTCATGGTTTTTGAAACACAGAGAATAGGACTTAGCAGTCCACTAAATAACCACATTTTCTGAAATTTTCACTACAGTAGTGAGAAAAGTCATTATTCTTTAAAAAGAAGATAGTAATTGTGGCCTCTTTATCTTTTCCTGTGCAGCGCAAAAATGTATTCAGTTTAATGGAATGCCATAATGCACTCCTAAACTGTCAGATTTCTAAATATGAGTCATACATCATGACAGTGCAGAACAATGTATTTTGTACCAAAGCAGTTCTATTAGAGAAGGTGAAAATATGTTAATCCTACCTTGATCATCAGGGACCCATATGAATTTGCATTATTCTGTTAACCTTGAAATGAGTAGGTGATGTAATTTTAAAATTTTTTAAGAAGAATCTGTTCAACTACAAACAATATTTTTCTTTGACAATATTATTAATGACTTCATAGACATCAGTAATTATTATTTGCACATACGCGAAATACTAAAAATCTCAGAGAAGCTTGTGTTGCACATTATTATTTCTTTTTTTGCCCAAGGGAATTCCCTAAGGATTTTCATTTTTTGTTGCTTGTAACTTGCATCCATTTTGAGTTAGAATGTTAATTTTTTATTGTATTCTATAGGTCTCCGTTTCTGTTGCATACAGATTGCACTGAAATGCAGGCCAGCGTTGGAAAATCTGGCCACGGATCTGTTACATAGATTTATAGATTATTGCATTGAATTGTCTCAAGTGTAATTTCATACTAGGAACAGCTGAAAATGCAGTTCTAAAATACATTTTAACCTTTCAGGAAATTAGCCTTTTAGGTGATCAACACTAATTGTATTATTAAATTCAGTTTGGGAGAGGGATATGAAAGGGAAAAAAAAAGTAGTAATGTAAGATGATTACAAGTGTTACAGAGGGTAAAATTATTAATTTTTTTGTTGGATTTTATCAATTCAAATACAGCCAATCAGATCTAATACTGCAGAACATAAGAGTAGTTAGATTTTGGTAACTAGTTATGAATTAAAAGAAATCCATTCACATATCCTCATCACGAGACATCTTGGGGAATTTGATTTGGGGTTTTTTAGTTTGTTTTTGTCACGAACATACATATAACAGAAAAACTGAAGATATATGTGGCTGTGGTACAGATTTAATATAGTGTAATATCTGCAGAGGTTAACTGTGATGAAAAATGAAACAGATGAGGCTTAGATTCCTATAAGAGTTAAAAGCAAATTCTTCACTTTTGTGACACTAGGTGCTGTATCGTTGTTATTGCTTTCTTGTCTTCAACTGATCTTGAAAAAATAAAAAAAAACCAGTTTGAAAGCAGAAGCTTGGTAATGGCTGTATGACTAATGACAATGAACTGCAGATCAGTTTTTAAAAATAGTCATGACACCATCTATATATTAGATTTAGTTAAAAAAAATTAGATTTTGTTTCTTTTTAACAAGTGTGAAGTAATTTATATTTTAGTTTGACAAATTTTTTTTCTTCTGAAAAGTCCAAGAGTGACCACTTGTAAAATATAACTTATTCTTCAGTTTGAGTTCAACATGGACTTCATCGGAGCTGACCCTTTTTTTATTGCATCTGCACTGTGATCATCTCTGTGAGCATGGAGAAACAGGTAGTTTAACGCTACATTAAGGAGCGATAATTAGCTCAGTTTCACAGTTGAAAAAGAAACAAAGTGCTTGAAGAAGCCTGTGTGCTGAATGCTGGGTCCTGCATTAGTACTCATGACTCCAGTGGGAAGGAGGCAAGAGAACAGTTTCCTCTTACTCTCAGGTCTGGTTCCAAAGATCTCATGTAAAGGAAATGATGGAGTAGTGTGGTTTTGAGCACAGAGGAGAGGCAGAATATTTTATCAGTAGTCCCTTATTAGGAGGGATCAAGAAGAGTATGAAATTTAGTCCTCTGCTTCTAGAAGTCAGGTGACTCAGAAGAAGGTTTCAGGAGAAACATGCTGGAAGGAAAGCTGTTGGACCTGCTTAGCTGAAAACATAGCTCCTTTTGTCTGCCTTTTATTTGGCTCTGGAGTGTATGTGGGTTTGAGAGCCAGAAAACCTGTCCTGAGGTGAGTGTGCCAGTGTTCATGATTTTTTTTGAGAAAAGAGCAGGCTAAGCCTTGTGTTTAAATAGGGTGCTGTGATTCAGAAATGCTGTTCCAGCACTACCCCATAACCTGTGAAATGGGAGAATCAGGTCCTTTCTCTATCTGTTGCTTTTATTGTGCTCCTTCCATGTCTTTAGAAATGTCCTTATTTTTAGTCCACAGAGCCATGCTTATGTGTAGTGCCTAATTTTCTTCTTCTCCTATTGTCTTTATTCACATGATATTCAACAGGAATCACAGAGAGAGAATCCTCACTACCTCAGATATCACTAGTATTCAGAAATACACTGGGATTGAATGTTGGGAAAAAATCAGGAATGAAATGCCAACTTCATGAAATGACTAGTACAGATGTGAAAACAAATGATTGACTTTGTAACCTGACATATTTATGCTGGAAATCTTTGGCCATCAGACCAGTGAGATTCTGAAACAGCCTTTTGATGGAAGTAGTGGGAGACATAATCTGATTTTAAGATGGAGTGTAGACATTCTTTTGGAATGAATGGCATCATATGGTTGCCTGAGATGGCAGGTGACTGGACACAGTGATCCCAAAGTACCCTTCCACTTCTACCCTCTTAATTAGGAAAATATATTTTGTTACGTTCTCTGGTTTCTCAGAAACATTTCACCTGTAATTTGATGGTGGTATTTTTTTATTGCTTAAGAGATGTTGGACATAGAAAAGAAAAATTTTTGTTTAGATTGCACAAGTCTGGTAATTGATATGTGAACTGGAGATGATGAAATAGCTGTTTGTAGGGTAGAGAAACAAGGAGGACACTGTTCACATTGAAATGGCTGGAAGGGATGTATAAACAATTATGGCACTTTGTATATCTGCTTTAATATCGATGTCAAGACTGATAAAGCATAGAGTAAGTGTTGTTTCATTGGATAGTGTAAATTTAGAAGGCGAGCAAAGACTTGTCCCCATTTTGTTTACTTTTAAATGAATGTTACATTTGTTAATGTTTTATAATCTGTAAGTTCTGCATCATTGGTGCTAAAAATACTTTTGACTGTATTCTGACCACCATTTTTTCATCAAAACACTTCTTTGCGCTTTATGGAAGGACAAATCATGTTGTAGTCAGTATAAGGAGTACTTGGAAATACTGCTTTACGTTGGTACTACAGTTAAATGAGTTCAACTTAGATTTTTTTTTTTTTTGTGATAGTATGCCATAAGTGGTTCAAACCCAGAAGGCAAATTTATGATCCTTAGTAGTAACTGGTCTTATAATGCATTTTAAACAAGTTTTGACTTTGTGTTGCACAAAAACTAGATGCTAAAATATTTTTCTGCTACAGATAATGATAGCATAGTCTTATGTAGTGTCTAAGTTCAACGCACGCTTTGGAAGATTGTGTTTATACTGGCTTTCTTAATGTTAAAACTTCTGCTCTCATATCCTGTGCTGCTAATGACTCAGCACCTTCCTGGAGGTGAAACAAGAAGATGCCAGTCATAATCAAGGCGTGAAAATGAAGTTTGGAATCATATTATAAGGAGGTGCTTTGCAATGAGTCATTAACTTGCTCTATGGCATGAAACCTCTGGAGGAGGGTCTCTAGGGTTACAGATTATAAGTAAGGACATAATTGCCTGATTATATAGATATATGATCAAGGTTTTAAAATGTGGTTTCCCTGAATGTTTTGGTTGCTGAATGACCACTGATTAATGCCTCGCATCTGATTTTCAGCAGTGATTATTGTGAGGAGCTGTTTCTTTCAAAGGGTTGGGAAAGAAGTTGTGGTGATAGGACACGAGTTCATGTTGCACCGAGTTGCTCAGGAATGCAACAAAGCAGACACCTATCAGACTTCTTGTCAAAATTATTTTACTGTATAACTGAAGTGCCACTGGACTTGTAGGCAATTTGCATCTCTGAAAATCACGATGTGAGTTACAAAAAACAAGTAGTTGAAAATTAGAGGTTACTTTTAGAGATTCAGGCACTGGCGTGAGTCGCTTATATACATTCTTTTTTATTTTTATTATATATCGTTACTTGAAGCTTAGATAGAAAGGAAAATGGATTTCTTCATTGCTGATCATAGTTAATTTATCAAAAAAGTAGAGCTCTGAAAGGAATTGCTTTTTAAAACATTGTGGGTTTTCAATCCATTTTTCTTCCTTTAACAAATTGATCTGTCATTCTTGAAAGATCAGCAAAATCCCACAAAGACGTGGTAGTTTTTGTACAGCTTTGAACATAATGAAATTGATTCTGTTACATATGTGAGTGTGTAAATTCATATGGGGTTTAATAACCTTCATACATTTATGCACCAGTCTTGTTTAAATGTAAAGTGACAACCTAGAAATTTTCCAGTATACATTCTCCAGTGTTTAGTTTGCTATGCGTTGCGACTTTGTTTGTTAGTTAGTTGCCACTGTTAAATTACACAAGTATTTGACTCATGGTCACTGTAGCTATGCTTCTTTAAACTGTTTCTTTTCACCTATCATAGTGAGTTATAATAGGGAGTATTATTACTTGAAATGGATACCTGCAGTGTGAATCCAAATGTTGAAAGAAGTGCTAAGGATGATTCAGAAGATAGTTCTTTCTCACTGTATTTTGCTGAACCCATTGTCCCTTGTGGGAAAAAAGAATTTTGCAATTGGATTTGTTGCTTTTCAAATGAACTAAAACCCCTGAAGTCCTGTCAGCTGTAGACTTGACACAATTTTCAAGAGGAGAGGTGTTAACCTCAGTGTCCTAAGCAAATTCCAGTTTGAATAATTATGTCTCACATCCATGTCACTCCCCCTGTAGCTTCAGTTGGATTAGCTATTCATTTCCTGTTCCAAATCTTTGTGTAGCATTTCCATGTGCTCTGTAACGGTTTCCACATTTCACCCCAGAGCAGACTGTAATCGTCTTTCTTTGTCTGTCCCCACATACAGGCACAGAATAATTGTGAAACTCTTTCCAGGGTCTTAGAGAAGCTAGGCAAACGCCAACTGCATTAACTAAATTAAGATAAAATTCTAGATCCAGCACAATTTGAATTTAAAGCAGGACTTGAAATGGTTTTAGTGGCATGTGTAATCTGCTCCTGTCAGTGGAGGCAGTACAGACATCTATTCTCATCACTTTAGATGTATCTGAATCATTTAACATAGTTGATCATGAGATAGTACTTTCTTGCTTGGGAGAGGTAGCATGATCCAAAGTAATACACTAAACTGGTTGGCATTACTCCCAAACACATCCAACCAGCAGTCAGGGCAGACCGCCTTTCTGTTCTTCATTCCGGTGTCTTTCAAGAATCAATTTTATTGCTAACTCTTTTTGGCATCTATATTCAGCTACTGTGTGAACAGGTCAGATGGTACGCTTGAGAAATATGCAGATCACATACATTTCCTTTTGTCCTTTGAGGCCTGTAACCATTCCAGTTTCACTGTAATGGCAACTGATTGCATAAACCAGCACAGAAATAAAGAATAGGTGTTTGAAGCTGAACCTAAATGAGGCAGACAGAAGAAAGTGACAAGTCAGTGGGATTCCAGGCCCAGTGTAGGAGCTTCTGGTGAAAGTTATATTCCGGTTTTTCATCAATGCATTCAATAATTTAGGAGTACTTCTGTATTCTGCGTTGACACAAAAGTTGCTACTTAGTGGCATCTTAGTGGTAATAAAACTCCATCTTCCCTTTTTGGGTAAGAGAGTTTACCTCATCCTGCTAGATGCTGCGCTGTCTGCAGTTATTCTTGCATTTCTTCTTCTCTCTTGGATGATAGGAGCACAGTATACCTGAGCATAAAGTTCTTACTGGCTAGGGAAAGTTATCTAGTACAAAAGATTGCAGCAGCTCAGACCACCAGGAGCTCATGAGACTGCCTTACACTGGCTTTTCAGAGAATTAGGCTTAACTGCACTCTCCACTCTTATCTTCAAGACTCCCTGGCCTGGGCCCAGATATCTAAAAGGCTATCTCAAGTCTCAGTGCTTGATAGTTACACTGCTGGAAGTTCTTCAGTAGATTTCTTCACAGAAAATATAAGGCTTATCTGTAGGAGAGAGCATACAGCAGTACAGTTTGCATCAAAGTCTCTCAGTTAATTCTCAAGGAATCTGATGACTATCGAAATATTGCTTTATTTCTCTGTGTGATGCAAATTTCTTGGACTTGCTTCTATCTTGATAGTTGCACAGAAACAACCATAAGCAGAACAGAAAGGCACTTTGAAGCTGAGGTGTTCAGTTAGTCATTTCTCTCCTCCTTGAGGAAGGATGAGGAATGTATATTTTATTTATATGCTTCCATGTTTGTAAATATCCCTGGCTTTATAAACTAGTAGAGCTCAAAGAACTCCAGCGAATATAGGCCAAATTATAAAAAAATACTATATAGATGGGAAATCATTGTTACAAGAACTTGCTCTATCATAAGCCTTATTTCTAAAGAAGCTGCTTGATTAGCTTTTGTTCTAAGTCACATAGATAATAGTGCAATATCTACAACAAAGTTAAATACTAAAATAATGAAATAAATGTTATAATTTTTTTTTAAATATTATTCCTTACTGTTAGCCAGTAGGCAGAGACGCTGGCTGCTAAACAATAGAAAACTCAATTTATTTGTGTACAATTCTGGATATTGATCTTGGATTTAAAATTCTTCTTTTTTTTGTTTTGTTTTGTTTCACAAAAACATGTTACTTCATTATTCTTTGACTGATGCTGGTAGTACTTCTTTTGGAGAAATTGAAACTACAGAAGGTAGTAAAGTGGTTTATGTATATGTGCCTCTGCACATAACTTCATAATACTTGGTTTATTTCTGGCACTCATGTCTCTCACAATTAGTTTTACTGAGATTTTTTGTAATGTTTCTTGAGTCAAAAATGTGAAAGGAAAGAAAGTTATTTTTCACAGTTTAATTGTTAGATACAGCAGCAGTAAGTACTAGATTGTCATGTGTAATCTCTAGTAAGAAGCGTTAGGTAATTAATTTAGTTGATAGATACATTTTCCACTGACGTGTTTGTATTCCTGAAGATAGACAAGTCATTGCTAAGTGAAACAGAAAAAAATAAAATGTACAAACCTACATCCTTGTGCGGAATATGGATACTTTTCTCATGACTGTTTTAATCTATGTTTTTTAATTTCACCAGTTGAATAAACTTTCTGGCTTTCCTACGTACTAGTCTTTGGTAGCAAGAATCAACTCAGACCAAAATCATGAGAAAGATGTATCAAAAAAGCACAAAAGTCTCTGATGTGATGCCTAAGCTGTTAATTGCTTGCCACATTTACTTAAAGCACATTCCTGGGTGACGTTTTTTTTTAATTAGTAGAAATTATTAGATGTAGCAGGATTTTTTTTTTTTTCATTTCTGTAAGGAATATATGTAGCAGAGAAGGAGAAGGTGTAATATCAAAAATAAAATTTGACTTTCTAGAACAGAAATGTATTCAGTTGTCAAAGAGCACTTTGCAACTAAATGGGCCTGATGTCTCTTTAGTATGAAAAATTTGGATTGCTTCATTCACTTCAATAAAATTACTCTTGGGCTTTCAACAAAAATTAAGAGAAGCATTATACCTTTTCATCCTTCTTGAGTTTCCAGTAGGATTTCTTTGAATTTGAAACCACAGTCTATTCATCGATTATTTTGCTGTTTTCTGACTACTTATGTTACTACAACTGTTTAAAAGCCATAACTGAGGTGAGGAGTTGTTCTGGTTTGCCTTTAAGATGACACTGTACAAACTAGCTGATGGACTGAATCAGCTGGTCTTTCCAGTTAAACAGACTTGCATCCATTATTTTCAAATGTTCCTGAAGGTGTAAGGTTACCTCAGGACTCTGGCATGTGCAGCTGAGGACTCTCAGAAGGAGCAGCGTACAGGCCCTAGCAGGTATAGCAGGAAACGCATACTTGAGCTTCTTGTGGCTAGGGTTATTCTTCTCCAGCTCAGCCATTGTGCCGTCCATGTTTCACAGCAGCCACTCAGGCTTTCATGGTGACAGAAATGGACTGCCCCACACCTTCTGCTGGGTTCCCAGTGGAGGAGTGGAAAGTGATAAGCACTGGTTTCATGCAATTCAAACCTTCTTCCTATTTCAGACTTGGTGCATTACAGTGCTTTTTGCATTAGCACAGTGGCAGGTGCTGTTCCTGATGCCTTCTCATTACCACATGAACTTTCTAACAGGATTTTGACAGTTCAGGTAAGAGCCACATTCACAGTGTTTCTTTGCCATTTCTTGAGGACTTTTATTTCTTTGCTTAAGAAGATCTGACTGTTCAAATGCAAGAAGAGTTTAACAGATACAGAGCCTGATCTCTGCCTGATACAAAGGGATATTCACAGCTATGACTTGAGAGCGTGCTGTACAGGTGGAAGTCAGTGCAGACTGGTAGCACATCCAGGATTCTGGTAGGATGTTGTCTGCACTGATCGTACAGGTATTCCTCCTCACAAAAAAAAAGGGACATCTTTTTTTTTCATGAAAGGCTCTGAAAAACTGCAGCTATCATCCCAATGTACTGAAGTGACAATTGCCACTCTGGGTTTGCCTAAGTGCTTTGGGAGCAGGCTGACAAAGACACCAGCCTTGCCTGCCTCCAGGCTGGGGCACAGGGACCAGGAGCTATTTATAGCTTCTGCTGCACATTGGTCAGGTCACACAGTCACGGAGGCATTTGCAAGGGCTCTGCAAAAGGCAATGTGAAGGTTTGTCAGCTCTGAATTTACGTTTTATTTAACTGTGCTTTTTGCACCAAATTCATTCCTTTGGATTTTGTGGGTTTGAGGAAGACTATAAATAAATGGTTGTTTCTTCTAAATATGTTCATCTGAGGAAATAGAAAAGTGAAGAGCCACCTGGAATTAAGATTTTAATATTTCAGTTGTTACAAACCAACTCCAAAAACAATATTTTTTTTCCCCGGCAGATTTGGTGTGAAAATGTTTAGTTGAGCAGATGGAGCCACAGCTGGTAGCGTACATGTTTATCGGGATAGTTGGCATTTAGCTGCATCCAAAACTGATGTCAGGCTTGAAGATGCTAAAAAGCAAGAATGACTGGAAGCGGAGAGGGTGCTTCATCAGATCATCTAGCAGCAAAATTCTTTATTGCTTTGGCCTTGTAAGAATAATTTTAATCCAGCAGGATGTTAAAGGTTTAAAAAAAAAATCTAAAAAAATATGTCAAAACAGGTAAACATTTGCTATTACTATGCTTTAATAAATAGCCTGAGGAGTGCAGAACATAACCCAGAACATATTGATGTTTAAGGCCTAGTTAGCAAATAACACGCATCTGCTGATGTTTAATTACCATGTATGCTTTGCTGGCAGATTTCTGAATCTGTATAGTTCATATTTACCAACGTAGTCTCTTGTTTCACACATGAGAACATTCAGCTGGAGGTTTGAGAGAGGAGAGGGCATATGAATGATAGTGAGGAACCAAGATGGAACAGATATGTGTAGACAGTAATGATTTTACAGTTGTGCCTAATGCACACAATGAGGTTTGATGTCCCATTGTGCCAGGCACTGTGCAAACAGTGGGGGAGAGTCCCAGTGCCAGGGAGTCTTAAAGGAAGAAGATGGATTCAGAGACCAAAATCTTCATGTCAAACAAGCATTTCAGATTAAATCTCCTTAGAACAAGCTTAATATGAACAAGGGAAAGAAGTATACTCTTTCTGTGATCCTGGCCATGCAGCAGTCTTACAACAGTGTGGGATATTGTCCTCTTTAGGTTAATAATATGGTGTACATTTATACCAGAGTTAATTTGACTACAATTTTATTTCTAGAATTAGATTTTTTAAAGCATAAAATTTCATAATTATTTTTTTCTTCACCATATTATTACTTTTCCCAGTACAATTGTTCTTACTGTGCAAGTTTTTCGCAAATGTTGTAGATGAACCTTGGACTGTGAAGAAAAGTGGAACATGTTTCTTTCTTCTCCATAATACACAGCATTTGATAACACTGGCATGGCAGAGATCTGTTCCAGTGGCATTCTCATACAAATGGGGTAACATACAGGGAAGTGAGATTTATTCATGCACATTACTATCCTGTAGGCAGCAAAGAATTTTTGCCTCATTTTTGGCATGCGATACTCTGAAGCAGACTCCTTTGCTTGTTGTCATTGCACAGGTAGCAGAGAAAAGTATCTCTCCAGGCATTTAAAATGGCTGCATTATAAATGACAGTCTAAGGGGAACCAAACTGCTTTGCTAGATGACCAGTGATACCTGTCACCTCTTTGCCGGTGGGTTGTGAATGTACAGTGTACTGAAATGTAATGGTGCCTTCAATAACAAAATAACAGCGTGTGGCATTGTGCAAACTCTGAGCAATTCCACTTACCTTAGGGCATCCTTGGAGTTTGCTATAATACAGAAAGACCCCCCTCCCTCAGCTGTCATCTCCTGGGGACCATTCCAATTCCCATCATAATCCAGCCTGGGAAACATGAAAAAGTGCCAGAAAGGCATCCTAATCCTGCATTTCACTGAACTAGGCTTCCTG
Organism: Struthidea cinerea; assembly: GCA_013397865.1. Classification (NCBI taxonomy): domain Eukaryota; kingdom Metazoa; phylum Chordata; class Aves; order Passeriformes; family Corcoracidae; genus Struthidea; species Struthidea cinerea. The sequence continues at coordinate 1,469,650 of VZTI01001286.1, forward strand.
AAAATATAAGCTTGTACTGAATTAAAGTGCCATGTTTCTTCCTTGTGGGAGAGTTGCATAAGAAAATTACTATGTAGCAGCATTTAAAGATGTTTCAATCTTAGACTGTACCCGTAAATAAAAATTACGCAAACATTCAAATTGTTGATGTCCCTTTTTAAAGCAGGGCCATGTCCATTTTTTAAAGCACATATGTGTTTATGCACTCCAGTGCACTCCCCGACGGCGGGGCAATGGCATAATTATGCAAACTTAATGATGGTGAAACAACAGCATGGGAGATAAAGAGCCATGATGTTGTATAAGGGAGTGGATTTGTTATACACATATTTACCTCATGCTAATTCCCCAGGACAGAAAATACAGTTTCTGTAATAGGTGTGAGGGACACGTGGAGCCCCTTACAAATGGGATTATCTCCTAGCTGTGTCCAGATTCTTTTGGGGCAGTAAGTTTACTTACTATGAGGCAGTCTTACTATGAGGCAGTAAGTTTATTCACCTTTCAGTTTTTTAAATGTGTCTCAGGGCTTTACTAATTGTGTTGGACCACACTGCCTTCAGAGCATTAAGTTTTATTACCACTAGTATAGAAGTTTTGGTCATAAAATATTTTTACACTGATATTTATGCAGTTTAGTATGTTATAGATAAACCTGGTAACGTGAAAGGATATTCCACATTTTTTCTTTTTATTATTCTTCAATTTGAACTCTATGTTGATTTTTCAAGAGCACATAGCCATTTTATTACTTAATTATGAAATTTATATTCCATGACATCTAATTATAATGAAAATTTAGGGGATACGTTCTTACTTCATGTAATGAACCTTAGCGAAAATGCTTTGTACATTAATGGCTGCACTCCTTTTAAAAAACCTAATATAACTGTTCTTTCCCAGGATATAGCATAGAAATATAAAGCTCATCTTTTGGAACTCCTTTTTCAGTGGAGAAATTGATAACATATGTACATTTTCTCTAAAATTAATATATAGTTCTACTAAAATTTCACTATATTAAAGCCACATTTGATCTTAAATTCTAGTGAAAGCCAGCATTTAATAAACAAAAAGTTTTTCAGGGCAGGTGTGAAAAGAAGGGAATTGTCTGACTTCAGCTGCATTTCTTTATTTTCATGGCATACATAAAACTAAAATTTAGCAGGTGGACTTTGCACTGAATCCAGGTACAGTTTTCACCAACAACTGGTGGTGAATATTAAAATATAAGTAGATAAGAAAACGTATATATGTGGCTTCACACCATATCTTTCTTCATGCAAGTTGTTCTATAAAGTATGCCAGAAGGATTTAGGCTTTTCAGAAAGGTATTGAAATCAGAAGTGTATTCCAAAATAGTTGATAACAGAAACAATAGGAATTATCTAAATTAGGAAAATGGTCATATTTAAGCTGTGTTCTATAAAGAGGCAGAAATATTGGATGACAGTTCAGCTGCTATAAACAGAGAAAGAATAAACATCCTTGCATAATCTGTTTGTTACAATTAGGAGCTGAAAATTAAGATTTAATATAGAAATCCATAAAGAAATTAGTATGGACATGTTCTGAGCAAGAAAATGCTTTACATAAAGGATTCTGTTGGAAGGCGTGTTGTAGCCCTAGTGAAGACACCAATTTATTTTAGTTTTCCGAACACACACTGATTCATTTGACTTACCATTGTAAGGGGACATCAATGATACAACAGTGGGCTACACCTGGAAGAAAACAATGAAAGTCAGTGGATAAAGTAAACCAGTCTGCTACATAAGAGTCTTAATGTACATCTGAACATGTTGCAACTGAAACAGAAATTGCACATTTTTCTCCTGTTGCTTGACCCCTGAGATGTGATTGTCTCCTTATTGTTTGCTTTCTTCAAGGCAACAAGGGTTGGAATGTACTTCTTTTGAAAGCAGGAGGTAGAGTGCTGATGTAGAGTTGCTGTGTGCTGCTGCCTGCACATTTTGACTTGCTTATAAAGTCAACGCTGTGTGTTTCCTTGTGTTTAAGGAAGCCAAACTCATGGATAGTTTTAGTAAATTTGATCTTTCATAATACCACTTTGTGTATTAGAGGGGTTTTTTCATTCCTCATCATCCTCTCTGTTTGCCAAATCAAACCAACTTGTTTATCTCATTTTATACATTTTGAAGAAGAAATAGTCATCAATAACATACAAATGGAAAGTCTTTGCTGTGTTTATTTTTCTTGTATGGGTCAGCACACTCAGTTGTAAAGTATAACTATTTACATAAATAAAAGCTTAATAGTTTGAGTAAGTTGGGACAAAATTGAAGGAAGCTTCATCTTCACCCTGATTAGCATAATTTGCTTTGTTTTGATAACCAAAGCTTTTTTTATGATAGTAAACAGCCTTTTCACAACCTACCAATCGTGGCTTGATGGATTTAGTCATTTACAGATTCTAGAACCAGCTGCTCCTGCGTGCTACTGCTGCAATTAGAAAATCAGTGTGTTAAGATATAACGAACTTAATAAATCTCATCCTTTCAAATTTATGTTTTTATTCTCTACTAGTCATAGTAGAACCTATAGCTAACACATTTTTTTCCAAAAGCATGATAATAATAACAATAATAATAATAATAATAATGATAAATACTTATATAAGAAAGATGCCTTGTATAACAAAGCAAGTATTTTTCATGGTTGTCATCTTTGGGAGAAGAAAAATTGCTGATGGGTGTCAAGAGGCAAGGATAATCTCACTGCCTCACACACTTGCTAAATACAAATAGTAGTCATGGTGTTACCTTTCAGAAATGTTCTTATTAAATACACGCAGCAGGGTCAGTCAGTGACCTTTTTGTTAAATGCAGTAATTACATTATGTTTTCACAGAGATATGCCTCGTAGGGTTCATGTCCTAAGTACAGGAAAATCCCTAGGAAGATGTGATGTACTGATTATTTTCTAATCTTCATATCCATCACAAATAAGGGTAAGAATTATTACCCAATGTTGCACAAGAAATTTCTGATGGAGAGATATCAAGTGTTGCTGAAGATATGAAAGGAAATCATTGGCAGAATGCAGTAATGAATCCAAACATCTCAACTCCAAGTTTTGTTCCTTAATCATTTAATCAGACTGATTACTTGATGTGAGCTTTGTGGGTAATTTATAATGTAATTATTTTTTCTTACAGAATGGTCTGGTTAAATTATGCACATAGACTGCATTCACCTAAAGTGTTAGAAATTGAGGACAATCTGGTTGCTATATAGTTCATATTTTGGATAGACACCTAGGAATACCATACGTTATCTTTCAGCGAAATTCCCTTCACCTCTATTCCTATTTTCCCTTCTAATTTTTTTCCTCTTTTTATTGCCTGTTTAACATAGTCTATCTATTTTATCCTTCAAACAGTGCATCAAGAGTCACATGGCAGCCAAGACCAGGTCAGAACCAGAGGGAAAAAATTACATGCAAAGCCAAAGCAGCATTATCCCCTCTATCACTGCATTGATGTTGGCAGATGTTAGTTCTTTTCATAGGGCAGATTCTCCAAGGGGAGCTCTTAGAGCTTGCACAGACTTCAGGAGCATCCTGGCCACTTCTGCTCTGCAGCTGGCAGGCTGTGCAGAAAAAGGGAATCATAATTTGCCTGGATATATTCCACCTCTCTGCACCACTTGAAAAGCCTGTGCTGCAATAATCCAAGGCAATAAGAAGACAAAAGGAGTGAGGCCTAATTCACTTCTTTGGGATGTGTTACTGTAAACTTGTTATCAGCAGAACTATGTCTATCGGTGTGTTGTCCAGAAAGCAGCCTTATAAGAGCACTTCTCTTTGGGCTTTATCACATACCACAGGGGTTTGAGTCCTGTAAGGGAGAGAGAGAGAGATCGGATTTTGGTTTATACTGCTTCCTTCACTTCCTTCCCCTCCTATTGTCACTTCTACCTCCTACCCCTTCACCACAGCACTTTTGGCATCAGGCTTCCTAGGCAACAGTTCTCTCCCACTCAAATTTCTCTCCTACCTAAAAGATTGTTTAGTGACTCCTCCCAAACACTTTATCGAAGTTAGATGATGCATTTTGCCTCCCCTAAGTGAGAAGAAATTAAAGTACCTAGCTTGTTTAGCAAGAGAAAGGCAGATAGGAAATGCTCCTTCAGTTAAAAATGCATGCATCTCATTCTAGAACAATCTTTCAGCCAAAAAAGCAGCAACCCCACAGTATTTTTAGTCTTCATATCCTGACCACATAGTGTTGTCTGTAATGTAGTTAACAGAGAATTAAATTTTGTGACACAGATTTCTCTTTCCAGTCTTACAAGTGTGATGATTTGTCAGGGTTTATATACTGATTCCAAGAAATTTCAGAAATTAAACAATGTATTACCAAATAGAGGAAAGTATCTAGAAAGTGTGTCCGCCAAGCAGACGCATCTCCAGATTATTTTAGCCTGTTCCAGTAGAGATGGAGGACTTTGCAAATCAGAATATGTGAATCAAGCTGTCACTCAATGGGAGTGGCATTTCTTAAAATGTTTGTCCATTGTGTTTAGAAATTTCAATATTCCCTGGATTTTAGAGGACTAAGACCAAACAAACTGAAAAAGAAAATTAAAATTAATCTATTTTAAATCAGATTTTCAGGATTTCAAAGGAATTAGTTTATGATTAAGAACTAAGTAAAGATTGATAATCATGTTATTTGTCAGGCTATGTGAACTTGATAGCAAGAAAGGCAAATTCATGCCTTGAATGAAAAAGAATATTCATGCCATGAAAAAGAATATTCAATCCATAGAAACGATATGGTTGCAAGAGAAGGTTCTGAAGCTTCTTTTTGAGCACTGATCTAAAAGATGGCTTCTCAAGAAATAAAAGAGAGGGTGGGGAAACTCAAAGTCCCAGGGTGTTAAAGTCTTGTAGCAGCAGCAATCAAGAGACAATACTGTTTTGGTTGTTTTGAAGCAGTACCTGGTTCAACATCTTTTGAGAAGGCATCAAAGAATCATTTAGGTTGGAAAAGACTTCCAAGTTCAACAAGTCCAACCTTTTTGACCGATAGCCACCTTGTCAGCTAAACCGTAGCACTAACTGACATGTCCAGTTGTTTCTTGAACACCTCCAAGGGTGGTTGCTCTACCACCTCCCTGGGCAGCCCATTACAATGCTGAACAACCTTTTCCATGAAGAAATTCTTCCTGGTGTCCAACTTGAACCTCCCTTGGTACGTCTTGAGGCTGTGTCCTCTCATCCTGTCACTAGATCTCCCCTGAGCCCCCTTTCCTCCAGGCTAAACGACCCCAGCTCCCTCAGCCATTCCTCATGGGACTTACTCTCTAGACCCTTCACTGGCTTCATTGTCCTTCATTGCCCTGTGTCTCAAGGGTCACTTTCACATAGATTTAAGCTCTGGATAACATCATCAGTTTGCATTTGGTATGACACAACAGAAAATACAAGTTGAAGGAATACCTCTGTGAAAGAATTCTATTTCATCTAATCCCAGACTAAAATAAACTCAATGTATCTGTCTTAAATGTTCCTTGGTTTTGTGGGTTTTTTTCCTCTTCCCAGAATCAGAGTAGTATATTTAATATTTTTTTAATATTTTAATATTTTTTGTGTGTTTTCTAATATTTTTCTTCATTTAAATTCTATTTAATCCACAGATAGTTTTTATTGGCCATCACAGCAGAATAACTTCATTCCTAATAACATCCTGAGAACATTATGCTCAAATATCAGAGTGTTCCAGTCATAGTAACCACGTAGTTTTTCTGATACAGAATCACAGAATCACCAGGCTGGAAGAGACCTCCAAGATCACCGAGTCCAACCCATGCCCTAGCACCACCTCAACTAAACCATGGCACTGACTGCCACATCAAGTCCTTTTTTAAACACATCCAGGGACGGTGACTCCACCACCTCCCTGGGCAGACAATTCCAGTACTTTATCGCTCTTCCAGTAAAAAACTTTTTCCTAACATACAACCTAAATTTCCCTTGGCACAGCTTAAGACTGCATCCTCTTGTTCTGTCAGTTGTTGCCTGGAAATGAGACCGACCCCCACCTGACTACAACCACCTTTCAGGTAGTTCAGATACGCAACCATCCATCCTTCCTATGCAAATATAGCAATTTAAGGGACGGAACAACATGATTGCCTCTTAAAATGTTTGCGTTGTATGCAGCTTTTTTAACTAATAGTGTAGAAATTTTTAACAATTTTGGGTTTGGTATAGTGTCTGAGCCTGCATAATGAGAAAGGAGGCTGAGTGTACAAAAGCTTGGTGGAGGAAGACAAGGAACATGCAGTTTCAGCTTCAAAGGGGTTGCATATTTCATGGAATGCCACAAGGATCTGACTTGTGAGTGTCACTTTCCCTATTCAGTAATACAAAGTTTTTAAATGTGTCTGTGTTTCTTCTTTGTCCCATTTACACTTCTTCTAATGCAGAAGTTTTGTCTAGGATATTGCAGCTATGACCAATCTCTGTTTCCTGGAACTAAAGAGGGAATGATAGTCAAGAGAAGTTTAGCAAATTTTTATTTCATTCTTCATAATATTCTGGGGACATTGAGGAGGAGGGATGAAGAACAGTTAATTAGAAATGAATAATCAAATATGTGTAAGTGTTTAGCTAGTTCAGCTTATGACTCATATCTTCTGTGTGCAAACAACTGAAGACTCATCTTGTGAGAGATGACCTGGTATTTTAATAGTTGAGCCTTTTCCTTTGAAAGCACAGAAGAAAGGGTTTTAACAATTGAATTCCTTCTTGAATATCTTTTTTTCCCCTCAAGAAAAAGGATGAGAGAATTTAAAGATTGGTCCGAATCTTTAGATGAACGCAGTCAAGCCATTCTCAGGGGTGATAGCCCTGTTATCTCTAGTCAGGGTCTTCTTACATGCCACATATAATGAATCAATGAAATGATAGCCTGCTGCTTCAGGAATGTTCCCCTGTCTGTACTTACTCCCTTCTGAGTCTGAATGTCTGTTATGACTTTTGGTCAGGTTATTCAGAATAAAAACCTGTAAGACGATGACTGCAGAAGAACAATTTCACATTATAAAAGTTTGTAGTTTTGTCTTAATAAAACTAGCTGGGTACAATATTTTAAGTGTTGAATTAATCTTGAAATATTACTGACAGTAACAATCATGGGGGCCTTGTTAGGATCTCAGGACTTTGTTGCATATCTTGTTGGGGACTTCATGTCACACTACTGGAATCTATTGGCTGCATCACACAGCAGAGGTCAGCCCCTGCAGGTTTGATTAGAGCTTAAAAAAAAGCTAAAACCCTCAAACATATCAGCCATATTGTTCCAAAATGTGGAATATGTAAAATTTTCTTAAGAAAAGCATTCTTTAGTGTTTGATCTTTGTATACTTTCAAGCTTAATCAACAAGAAGGGAGATTTAATCCATTAAATAGCAGCTAACAAGCTGTAAGTGATGTCCAGGTGTTAGAAAAACTAATTACTTGTTGGTAGAATTGCCTTGTTAAGGTTTAGGGCTTGATGTGTTCAATGATCTCAGACCTAGGGGGAGGTTAAAAAAGCTTGGGAAGAATGATGCCCACTGATAGTGGGTACAAAGAATGCAGAATTTACAGGCCACAAGGACATTTGGCAGAACTCCCAAGATAAGGAAGAAACTAACAAGGCCAACTCAGCAACTGTGCTGGAATCAGCTCTGACTGGGTAAAAGGTAATTCTGGCAGGGGGAAATTGTGACCACTGACTCATGGACCACTGGCCCAAGAAATCCACTGACTCAAAAAGAGAGAAAGACTGAACATGTGGACAAATTAGCATGAGAAATGAGAGAATCATTAACCAATAGAAGATAGAATGCTAATTACTAAGAATATTATGTAACTTGTAGCCAGTGAACATTAATTCCTTTGTTTGCTGAAGTCTATAAGTGTCGCTGTTGTACCACGGCCAGAGAGAAATCATGACACGAAGATTTGAGTTCAGGGAGCAATGGAATGGATGGATTTATTTAATACTATACCGACCCATTTTATATCTTAGTATTCTTAGATGACATAAGGTCATTGGCCCTTTAACAATCCACTTCCCAGGCTGGTTGGCTGAAACCTACAACACCTATTTCAAAATATTTCTCTAGTCAATATCATAACAAAGCTACATAACAACTTGCAGGTGCAGATAGAATTTGTTTACAAAACTGTAGCACTGTTTTTCATAGCTTGCGTGAGAAAAGCAGGATTCTCACAGAATGCTGCAGAAAGCTGGAAAATTTCTATGCTGAAAGCCTTGCAGCATCCACATATAAGTAGTAAAAAGCTTTGATGGTGGGCGTGCTTGATTTGTGGAATAGCACCGAGCAGCCAGGCTTGCACCACTCTGAAATAAATAATCGATGTCTCTCTTGAGTGTGTAATTTTTGGCTTGTTGAACACTGGGTAATGAATGCAATTTTTGTGGACAACAATATCCTCTGTGAGTTTGTCATGAGAACTTAGACAACACATTCCACATTTTCTTAAAGTATTATGCTTGGTGCAGCTTCACATCAAAAAAACGTGTATAGTAAAGGAAACGGAGATAAAGAAGACCATTTGACCACACATTTCTGGAATGTATACCTGGGAGTCCCAAAAGTGTGCTTAAGTTACAACACTAACCCATAAGATTTTAATGGTGTAGTTCTGTTCTTATAACTAATATTTTATTGGTGAGTATGTGTGTATCTATGTAGCCCTTTGTGGCTATTACAAAAGAAGCTTTCTTAGTGTAAATTCAACTGAATGGAATCCAAACAGGTTTGATTTAAATGGAAACAACTCTTTATAAGCCTCATTGATAAGGCACCAGTTTTAGGTTGTTTTTCTTTCTGGTGGTGGTGATTTTGTGTCTTTAAATATATTGAGACACCGTGAGAACATGTAGAGATTAAGTTTTCCAAATAATTTAAAAGCCAACTGAAAAACAAGGATGATCCACTAGCTTGATACACATAATTTGAAGCATCTTGGACCTTAGACAGATACTAGGACCTGAAATGGATTAATGTGTCTTATCTGTGAGTCCTTGATAATATGTAAGATTCTTGTAGAATTGACTGCCTTTGTCTACAGAATAGATCTTGCCAAAAGAAGAGTAGTATGCCCAGATTATATAGAAAATTACACATAGTCTCTCATTTCTTAGGTAGGATTTATAAATGTGATATTATTTAATGAAAAGTTAATAATCATGTTTGTAGGATTTCTGCTTTGGCCTAATCCCTTCTTCTTAAGAATTTGTATGTAAATATACAAAGGCTCATGCCTTCAAGACTTCACTCCTTTTCTGTCCAAAGCCAGAGATTTGAAAGGGAGAAAGAACTAAGGAAGGACAAACTTTAAGAAAATTCACCTTGAAATTAACGTGCAACAGGTGTATTTATTTCTAGATGGATTCCCTTCATACTGTTTCCTCTGCAGCATGTGTGAGATTGATGAGACATGAAGCAAGCTGCTTCAGAAGGAGTGGGCTCTGAAAGGAAGAATGCAGCAGAATCTAGAAATGCTTGGCAGAGATCTTTCCACCAAGTGCACTGGCATCCATGTGTAAATCCAGAGTAACTCAGATGAGCATTTCCCTGAGCAAAGTTTGCTTAATATTTATTACACATAGTTACACAGAGTTTTTAATCCTTTGCCTGCAATGTTTCAAATATAAAGGGCAAATATATCTGCTTTGTGTTCTTCTTGAATATAGTTAGAGTATGGGAATGTAGTAGGTTAGACTTAAAGCAGGCAGTTGGCTATAGATGGGTTATTTAATTTGGACTTGATCCCACAAAACAACCATTTTTAACAAAATAAGTAACCAAAAGTCAGAATATTCTTAAATATCATTGTCTTTACTCGACTGGAAGTTTAAGCACAGGTTTTCAGAATTTACAGAGCTGAACCTATTTACTAGTAAATTAAAAATGCTTACCACTCCTACTGATTTCGTGCATCAGATTAAACGATTTCAGAATCTGCAAAAGAAAATACTTGTTTTGAATGCCAAGACTTCTAAATATTTTATTTATTTTCTATCAGTGCTATCTTTCAGGAAGAAAATGACACGGAAAAAAATCAAAAGCAGAAAACCCTTTCTGTAGCTTTGTGACTTATTTCAGGTAAATGATTGATTCAGGGTAGCTCAGAATCTAATCTAGTATGACCCAGTTGTATCAGGGTGAATTTGTCTTTAAAGTATTGCCCATTCCTGGAAGGATGAGTAAAAAAGCATTGATTCAACAAAAAATCTCTCCGATAGTTTGTATTAGAATCAGCCTTTCAGCAAAGTAACAAGGTTTATGTAGAAAAAGCGTGGTTTGGAGTTTATTTATTTATTTGTTTGGGTTTTTTTTTCCCAGACTAATCTGTGTGAGATGGTGAGTGTAAATCATCTTTCTCTTTCAGAGTATTCAGATTCGATTCATTTGTTGAAATGAAGCAGCTAAAGCTGCTTTTTGGAGCAGCCCATACTTTAGCATATTGAAAACTTTCAGAAATTAAAGATTTTTAAAATGTAATCTCTTCCAGGAGTCAGCAAGGGAAAGCACCTTGCCAGAAGCTCATCTTATTAAAAAATGACTGAATGATTTATAAAGTAGCTTTCAGACTGATTTAATTGTTGAGGCTGGAGCAAATCACATCCTGAATTTATTGCAGATTGGGCTATGTTAATCTGCAGGCCAGGATTTCACAGCTACAAGTTTGTTGACTCCACCTCTCTCTTCTTTTCATCTCTCTTTCACATCTTCCATTGCCCCTTTTCTCTTCCTCTTTCCCCCCATATGTGTTTTGTTTTTTTTTTTACTCTTCAGCTTCAAGACAAATTAGATTAATTCTGATTTAGTTTGCAGGGGTAATGGAAGTCACATTTTTCTTTCTAAAGCTTCCTGCTAATGAAGGGCAATGCTTGGATAGGTCTGTCTTTGGGTTTATTCAAAGCTCTCACACTTGCCAGACCAGATTGTATGTGAGTTCAGTTCAGTGAGCCATTGAGGAATAGGTTGTGGTTTTCAGGAGTAAGAAAGGTTTGGTATGGGTAGATCCTGAGATGGAGCTTTGAGTTATCATATGGCACATCACTCGTTAGTGATTAAGCCTCAAAGGCTTCAAAACAGTGACCATTTCATGGAAGATAAAGAATATATTGTATGCTTGCATCCCTTGAACTTTCATTGTGCTTCAGTCCTGTTTTTTGTCTCTTTTAAAAAAATATCTTTAGAAAGCTTCTCTCACACTTTGTCTATTTATGCTGTCTGAAATGAGATCCTACTTCTCCCGTCAAATCCTCAATTTTCATAAGGAAATATGCTGAAATGTAAGAGCTGCAAACAGGTTTTCAACATTTTCATATGAATACAAAGAAGTTTTATCCTGTTAAAAAAAAAAAAAAAAAGTTTTATCCTTCCCATCTGTCAAAGTGCATAAACCTGCTTTCCAGAAAGCGTATCCCTGATGGTAGACACCAGAAAACTAGTAAGAATCTATGTGTATCTCTTAATAGCGGTAATTTTATAGTGTTTGGTAGAGCTGACTTGCATGACATTTCATTTGCACTTACAATCCAGACATGCCTAGAAAAATTTAATAAAGTTTAAACGTTTAATGTTACTGCAGATGTTTTAATTTTGATACCTTGGCACATACCAGTTTTCTTCTCTTAGGGTCTTGCTTGCAATATTGAAAGCTCAGAGAAATTGTGATAATTCATCATACTTGAAGTGTTTCAGCGAAGTGAGGGTGCAATAATGCATTTGTATTGTGAAAATCTCTTCGGGCTTTTCCCCCCACTTTTGTGCTGTACCCTAGATGTCATCCTGAGATAAGGAGTAGAGCTATCGCTTAATGCCCTCTGTGTTCCCATGCAAACAACTGCATCTTGCTCTAAGGGTACATAGCTTCAATAAGAGCATTAGCAGAGGAACGTGTGGCCGACTTGGCCGCCCAGGATCTGGGGCTCCTGTTCCTCTGTTTGCATGTGGATGCAATCAGATCACTGAACTGCAGCATGCTCCAAAAGGCCAGTTAAGCATTCTGCTTCAATACTGTGCTCCTCTTTTTCACTCATCTATGCTACAGAATCAAAACAAAACATTTACACAGAAGTTTTGGAGATGTAAAAATCAAAATCTTTCACCCCAGCCTTAAAGCCTGGAAGGGAGAGAGTGAGCTGTTGATGCACACAGAGATATCTGAGCCACAGCACTCCTGAGGAGGGCTTCTGGGGAGCCTCCAGATTTCTCTTTGTTTAAAACTATGTCACCATTTGAAATCTAGCTAATGTGAAGAGAATTCATAAGCTGATTGCATGCAGTGCTTCCCTTGTTAAGGGTTAATTATTATGCGTCTTTCCTTGCACCATATGGTGGACTTTTCTTTGCTCTGAAATGCCTCTCCTTTCAACAGCTCTGCAGATTAAAAAGTAAAGCTCATTAGCTAGCAAATGCTGTCCCTTTTACTTGAGATTTACATGGTTTTATGTAATTTTACATACACTTGACTCATTGTCAGGTATAACTAGATACGGTTTTTGAAAATTGCCATGTATCTTTAATATTTATTTTTTTAAATAAGTTATGGTAATATTTTTATTATTTTTCTCTATTCCCTGTACTAAGAAGAAAAGTTTTTTTTCTGTACCTCGATTCTGTGTTTCCAGTTAGGTATCACCATGAACATGTATACTCCTCACATGACAAAAGTTTAAACTATTTGTTGCTGCAGGATCAATGCCAAGCATCTCCTAATAAAACTGGTTGTATGGAGTCAAATCTTCCTTAAACGTATTTACTTTCATGATAATCCTAGCCTAGATATGGGTACAGATAGAACCAAGCTCTTAATTTTTGGCTAAAGTTTTCCGGTCAGATGAGTTTTCTGGTTTTTCTGCTTAATAGTTTGCGGAAGAAGAATACCGGACTTTTGAAATAAAACATTAATGTTTCGTATTAAGTGAAAAGAGAAGGGGTGGAATGTGGGGAATTTTATGACTTACTTATATAGGCAGGTTTATATGAACCACACTTGCAGCAAAATAACTTAGTTGACATTTTGGCAAGGAAATAGTGATTATTGATTATTATTTTGCCTTTTTAATATTTTTTCATGAAATTCCTTTTTGATTTGGCATAATTGCACATCTTTGAACAGTGCGCATTTTGCGTGCACCTTTTGTGGATTTATGCCTTATTGAGTGTTATGGAGATGCTCATAAACCTTCATCTTGATAAATTCTGGCAAATATGGGATAATGGAAAATTTTAAATGTTGCACATATGTTACCATTCTCTTTATATTTTATATAATATTAAACACACTTTGGAAGCTACTGGAAACAATCATTACTGTAATATTAAAAGATTTATTCCTTCACTATTGCCATTACCATTCCCTACTGGTATTAGTGCTGTCTGGATATACCACTAGTGTTATTGATTATTAATGGTGGAATAAGAATGGGAATTCTGCCAGTGAATTATAAATATTCAGAGAAATGGAATATGCATTCGCTGCATATTTGTGGTACACAGTTTGAGAAAACAGGCCTTTACTGAAACTAGCTTTAAATAATTCTTTATCCCACTTGATGCTCCATTTTTATATTTTTCCAGATATTTTTAAGCTTTTTCTGCTGATGACCCATCTTTTTCTGATTTATTGTTTAAAGAATCTTTACTCCAAAATGAGATAAGAACTGCTACATGGAACATTATTTGTGATGTCACAAATCAACTTTATGGTTTTTCTGCAGGACTGAGCCCTGCTAACCAAGATAGAAATAGAGGTATCCTGTCTTGTTTCATGCAGGTATTTCTGATGAAGGATGAGGATGGCAGTGAGTTATGTATAAGGCAGGGGAAAATAGACATAATTCTGTTACTTTTCTGCTATGAATATGTCTTGTTAATTCCATGGAATCACTGGACTTTTTGCCTTATTTTTGAAGTATACTTAAAATTATCTCTCATCTGCAGAGCCGTATAAAATCTGCTACCAAACTAGCTGAAAGACAGTGTCATTATCAGGGTTGGTTTGCTGTTTTTTGGGGGTTTTTTTTGCCTACTGTTTTTCTTTTCTTTTGGAATAGCATTGAAAGGCTCCCATCAGACTTCAGGCTGACTACATTAGTCATTAGATCCACATATACAAATGCATTCTCTAACCAAAAAAGCTTTTTACTCTAAGTAACAATGGCATGCTTTGCCAAGGACAAGGTGAGATGCTAATGTCCTGTTTACCTCCTTCCAACGGACTGCATGGTGGAATAGACAAAAGTCCTTACTCTGAAGGACAGCTTTATGATTCTAATTTCGGGAACTTCCTGAGTAATTAAGACATGCTCATTTATTATGCCAATTTGCAATGGTTCTGTCTAGATAACAATACAGATTCTTCAAATTACTTTCCACCATTTTAGATGAAAATCTTTATCTGCTGGTTCAACACACTGACACACATTTCCCATGTCTTCTTTCCTAAATCTCTGACACAGACTTTTTTTTTTATTAGACATGACAGAAAAAAACATTGCATAGCTTTTGAACTTTAGATTAGGTAAATTAAGTTAAAAGTTAGTGAGAGTTTCCATTAAGTCAAAAGTTACTGAGAGTCTGCAGATTTTAGGACTTGGAAAAGTTTGTGCTCCAGAGTATTTAAAATATCACTTCTCTTAAAGACTGACACACATTTAACCAGACTTCAGGGTAAAAAACTCACTGTAAAACAAAAAAAAAAAAAAAATTTGTGCTTTTTAAAATGAATAATTATGCTAGTCATTTTTGATTGTTGTATGTTTTGTTAAACAAAGTTCTAATATTAGAAATAGTTTTAATATTAAAAGAATATAAATAATTACCAGGGAAAATTCTTTTGACAATGAGAACTTTGCTGAATTCAGATATTATAAAATATTGAATCTTATTGGTGGTTTTGGTTGTTTTTGTGTTTGGTGTTATTTTGGTGGGGGGCTAAATCCAAATAAATAGGTAAATTAAATACTATTTATCTAATTAGGTCTAATATCTAATTATTAATAGATATTTTTGTCAAAGTATTTGTAACTAGGTTATTAATTCCTGTATTCTAAAGATTTATTGTTTGTTACATATGTTATATATGCATTATATATTACAAGTTACATTACATGGAGACAAAAATATATATTAGAATAAAGAATCATTGCTATGTAATTATTTCTATAGTGCACATTTTTTAATCATAGTATGATGAGTCATGTGACTTACATTAGTGCAGAATTTTCTTTTCAATGGATACCCTAATATTTCAATGTGTTCCTGTGTAACAGCTGTGTGCCTTATGAACCAAACACTAAGTTACTTCTAGAGAGGTATAAGCTATATGACTCTATTGGCAACAGAAACACACACACACACAAAAAAAAAAAAAAAGAAAAAAACAAAAACAACAACAACAACAAAAAATCAAAACAAACAAAAAAACCCCAAAACCAACCAACCAAAAAAGAGCACTTGTAATGAAGGAAAACCTGATGTGTAACATCAGAATGTGTGAACTTAAATTTTGGTCAGAATTATTAAGTTGTATAACAGTGCGTTTAATTTTGTTCCCTATGCATAAAACCAAAACAATTTACGTATGTAATACATAAATAGAAATTAAATTGTAACATTTTCTGGCACTCTACTGATTTGTTTCAGCTAAAAAACTAACCTTATATCCCCATGGAAATAACGATATTTAAAAAAAAATAAATAAAAAAGAGCACAAAAAGTATCCCTTAAGCCATCATTTTAAAAATAAAATGATGGCACCCTTTTTTTCTTCTGCCTTTGAAAGCCTCAGGTGGCCAGATCTTAAGAGCAAAATTTGGTTTTGGTGAATAAAAAAGGATTATAATGACTGTAGTTAAGGGAAGATATGATATAGAAGTATCAGGGCATCTCACCCACGCACTCGCTGATTCCTGAGATACTCCAGCTCCTTACGCTCAGTTCTTTTCCAGAGTAGTTCTCAAAGGCAGTAGTAGTAGTTGCAAAAATATGTCCTAAATTTTCTTTGCAATGCAGGATTTGTAGTGACTTTTCTATAAATTGACTGTAACCTGTAAAACGAAAGAGCAAGAATACATGGGTGTAATTAATAAGTAAAAGCTGAGTTTTTAATATTCAGCATTGTGTACTCCAAAGTCATACAAGCAGCAAATGTTTGAATGGCATTTCTGAGACAAGTTCCTTTGAGTGGTAGGAGCATTGTCTCCTTGAGCTGTGTCCAAGTCCTAGATATACAGAGGGAAACCCTATTTGAAAGAGAGATACAGTGAGCTCATGATTTTGTTTTCCTGCATTTAGTTAGCATATATCACTAGGTTGATGTTTACGCTTGAAAAGACCCAGCTTTTAAAGCAGGAATTTCACTGTGAACCGAGTGCCCTGAATTCTCCTCTCACCTTGCTTTAGAACGGGATTCCACCATTTCCACAATTAAGAATGAAGGGGGAAGAAAATTTAAAAAAATAATGAGGAAGTAAACACTTTTAATTTCAGTTGAAACATCCTTTTGTTAGGCTGCTGTTTAGTGTTTTGTCGTGCTGTGTTTTATCCCTTGTGCTAGCTTTGCTGACCTTTTGGACAAGCTTTGGCCAGCTGAGATTGGATTTGCACAGTAGATCACATTTTGACCAAAAAACTGTTTTTCCATACTCCCGTGGGACAATATATCTGTGTAAGTTCAGTCACATACACTTTCTAGATAAGGACACAGGCCTAATTTTAGTCCTTATCAAGTTTAGCACCTACCCAGAAGACTGTATTTTAGTGATAAAGTTGGGGTTTTTTTAAGACTCTCATGAATCCAACAGCAAGACGTGGGATGTTAACAGGGATGTTAAATCAGAAGGTGACTTTACTCTGAGTCTTGGAGATTTTATTTTTAGCTTTGGTGTGCCATTTAGTGCCTAAAGTTGCACGATGGTGAACCTGTGTTTTCTGGTCTGAAATTACCATTAGAGAATGAGGCATCCAGAAAACTTCCAGTCCCTGTGCCAGATGCTGATGCTTAAGGTACTTTAGTTCCCCAACTCCATTTTAGATGAAAATTTCTAACATCTAATGCAGCTGTATCTCTGTTAGTGATAAAATTCCTCATTTTCTGTACTTTTTAATCAACGTGCTTCAAAAGTGGTATTTCCCCAATGTTTTAGTAAATGCTAATAAACAATACATATTTAAGTGAAATGAGAGATCCTATTAAAAATAAATAAATACTTGCTACAGTTGCACCTGGTTGCTATAAAACCTGTCTTACAAAACTCAGGATTGCCTTTGCATAGGCTTGCTACCTTTTTTTTTTTGTCAGGGAAACATGATGTGGTGACTTATTTTATTATCAGCATCACTTTGGTGGGTTTTGTTTGTTTATTTTATGGTATTTATTATTGGTTGGTTTGGGCATGATAATTATCCCAGCAAATTCGGTTTGCTACTTCCCACAAATAAAAGAACATTAAAATGGAAAAATTACAATGTTTTCCCAATAACATCTCTGTGTAATCAGAAATCTGTATCTAGCACAAGAAAGAATAGTATTCTTTCAGGATACAGAGATTCATTAATTGGCAAAAATCAATGTCCTGGCTATATAAAAGTCCAACAGCATTTATAAATATGCAGACAATGCCTCAATAAAGATGTGATAATTAGAGGGTCATCAGTTTAACACTTTTTTTGTTTCTTTTATGTCATTAATGCACAAGTCATTTGTAGTATTGATTGTTTCTGGTGAGCAGACTTATTTAACTTGTGAGCAGTGAAAACAAAGCAGGTGTATTAGCTTCTATTCACAGCTGATGCTCCAATGAATCAGGTAGACCAGAAAACACATACACCAACCAAACAAAAGAAGTGCCAGGTGATACATCTTGACTGAAAGACCGTAGCACAGCCTTCATTGTGCAGAGAGTTTGAGTTAAAGAGCCATATCCTGATGTACATAGGTGAGATTGTTGTTTACCTTGCAGCTGTAAAAAAATGCAAGTAGTAAAATAAACTTAGAAAGTTAAAAAGAAAGATGGAAGCACCAAGTTAGTACATAGAAGTGTATGTCTAAGAGAGAAGTAGTTCATAAAGTGCATTAAATAAACCATTTTTAAGACTGCAATTTCAAAATAGCTACCTTCAAAAACAAATCTTTTGAGAATTTGAAAAAAGACACATTAATTTCATTTAGAAGAAAACTGTTTGAATACCATGACAAAAGAGTCAGGAAGAAAGAGGAAAAAATGAATTTCATTAAGATCACTTCTTTATTCTGGTCACATAATTTTATTTTTTTTTAAATTATGTCTGTGTTCTAACACAAGGCTGGATGATTCCAATGATGAAAAGACATAATTTGTTTTTCCAGCCCTTAGCAGCATTTTACTCTTGGGGCCTCTTTCTCAAGTGGTACACACTGCATCACATGCCTTCCAGTCCTTAGGGAGATGCAGGCTAGTAGTATGGATACTTTCTACTGTCTAGATTTAGATCATTGTTCCAAAACAAAGAGGGATGGAAAGGGGTACCATATCCTGTTTATTATTTTAAAGAGAATTTACCATTTGCAATTAAAAGGATGGAAGGTAATTGTAGGATGTACAAAAAAGCCTAATTTGGACAATCTCTTTTCAAACATAGTTGTCTCTTAAACAAACCACTCAGTGCTAGTACATCCCTGATTTACATATGTAACTTCTAATGCTCCTCTTTGTCTGCCATGGGCAAACACCACAGCAAACAGCACAGTCTTCTGTAGTAAGATTTTCTGTTGTAAGTAAAAGTTTAAGTTAAATTACAGTTAAGTAAAGGTTTTCTGTAGTAATATTAGAGGAGACCTAGAAGTATAACTTCCTGAGGTTGCTCTAAACTCTGTGTAAATTTGGTTCACCTCTCATTCCCATCCTTTTGGTGACTGGATATAGCCTTCCTTAAAATATCTCTATTTTGCTATATTTAAGAAGCTTGTCTTTTCCTTGCTCTTTGGTTCTTCAACAGTGGAGACACTAAAGTCTTCATTAGGCTCTACCATTTTGTTATTTAAACATCACGACTTTACTTGAAAACTTTGAGTGCATTTAAATACATGAATCAACATAAATCATAGTAGAGTCAGGAACTAGAAGCACTTTGGTTTTACATTTCAATACAAAAAAAATGAGAAGGGGGAAGGAAGATAGGAATTCTACAGAGAAAAAAAGTTCAAATCAGTCTCATCCTACATTTATAAGAAAGAAATAATAGGATAACAGATGTATAGAACGAAAACTGACCTTTCTTCTCATCTGCTTTATTCTTGGAGGAGAAAGAGTTTTGCCCATATCAACTTCTATTCAGAGAAGCCTGTGGCTCTATCCAGGAAAAGCTGATACAGGCTAGGAGACATTTCTGGATGTCTTCCTACATCCTGATTACTGGGAAAGGGATTTTGCTGTGGAAACAAAGGAAATAAGGGAGACTAACTTTCAGTCCCAGAATGACTGGGGCAAAGGGTGCTGTTTAAGCAAAACCAGCATTCCAGCAAAACTGCCACTATCTGGATAACCGGTGACAATCTGGAAATCTGTATCTTGAGCGAATGGCAACACTGTCGATCCACCTTTCACTCTGATGATTAGTAGCCTAATTAAGAGCGTAGTGCGTTCCATTTGTTATAACCTGAGTGTTACAGTGCCATGTTATAAAGTGCTAGTGGTTAGATTCTTCTTCATTTCACCATAAAAATAATACCACTTGATTTTTTAGAAACATAAAGTGCTCCTGTCATCCTTTCATTTTTATTTGTATTTTCTGCCTTTGAACTTTATTCTTTTAGGTGTATCGTTAAAAATTAGTCACCTGTTAATGTGCTGAAGGCTTTAGGTATCGAGATGATTCTTTGGAAAGAACTAAAGAACACCTGCAATGTCTTAAGGTAATAACTGTCAAACTGTCAGAGGCAAAAGTAACAAGCAAAAATATTTGCAACAAAAGAAAGGAGAAGACAGCCGTTGGAAAGGGAAGCAAGCTATATTTATAAAGCTGGTTGTAAAGGCAGTTAATGCTAAACATGTGATGTTTATGCCAATAGAGTGAGTCAGATGTGCTTCAAGTGAAATGCTGTATTTTGAGCTGCCTAATGTCACCAGCGCCTGCAGGGACAGTTTTCTAACTCTCCATGAACACACAGCCAGCTCTTCAAAGTAATTTTCATTATGCAACAGTGGAACTTGAAAGGCATCCTCCCTTATTGATCTTGTTTTTTGCATGATTCAACTTGTTAAGAACAAGATAAAGCTCCTCTGATAAACATTGATATTCTATAGGTAAGGAGAATTTCTTTTGTCTAACTTTTTTATTGTCATTGTTTGTATCTATTCAGACAGCTTAACCTTCTGTAACCCTCTGGTAAGTCATTAAAATGGCTTTCTCCCACAACAGTTAAGCTTCCTTTAAACTCTAGCCAGCTGCTTACATTCCTGACCTTCTGGAACTTCTGAGCCAGTACTTGAGACCAGTCATGGCACCTCACCTACTGTTACCCAGTCAGGACTGGGCCAAATTTTTTCCAGATTTTGCTTTCTTCATGTTAAATTTAATGAGACAGATGTAGGCATCTGATTTTTCAGAAAAAATGCACTGATAAAAAGAGCCAACCTTTGCCTTTGCCTTTGCCTTTGCCTTTGCCTTTGCCTTTGCCTTTGCCTTTGCCTTTCCCTTTCCCTTTCCCTTCCCTTCCCTTCCCTTCCCTGGACCATATTCCCATCTTCCTTCTTGGACCATATTCCCTGAGCTACAGGCTAGTATGAAAGGAAAGGAACAAATGGGATAATTTCACACCAATCTAATCCATCTTCTTCAAAAATGTTGCAGATTTGGAGTTTCTTTCCTG
>VZTI01001286.1:1490592-1505894 GCA_013397865.1 Struthidea cinerea
GTGGGGGGAGTGGCGGGAGAGGGGAGAGTGGGGTGATTTGAGACCTACCTTGATATTAAATATATATATTAACTAAATACAAATATAAAAATACTTTCTAAGTCTTTTTAAAAAAAATTGATGATCTCTTTTTTTCTTTTAAATTCTTTGGCAAGCACTTTACCACAGAGTTGAAGAGGGGAGAAGTACATACTTAACACTAGAGTATGTAACCTGGATGGGCTGGCTGTACAGTAAAGTGTAGAGTTCAAACAGAATTTGGGGTGGTCCTGCAACTTCAGGCCATGCTGAGTCACTTAAGCTGTTGTGCTGTAGGTCAGCTGGCCAGCTGTTCACATGTTAAGCCTCACAAGTCTGCATTAGTCACAATCCTAATTTATCATGTATTTCTATGTATTTTTTTAGTGTGTGTTTCATAGAATACAATCTTGTGGAACTTGCAAAAACTCAAAAGTGTGTTTGTATCTAGGGGGTGAGAGTGGTTTCTAGGCACTCTGGAGAAAAGTTAATGACTGCAGCAGAAAGGTGGGTAGGTGGTAGACTCCGTCTGCCAAACTTGGCTGTGTGTTGAGTATCGACACAAATTTTAAACTCTGAGTAAGCCAGACTCTTTAAAGGACATGCCTCATTTACGGCTTGAAGAGTGGCAGATGTTTCCACCATCCCTCAGAGGGGAGTCCAGCCTCCCTAGCTGGGTGCCTGAGCTGTACCAGAGAGGATGCCTCTCTGTAGACCTTTTAGGGCAGTCCCTTTCCCTGATTAGATTTCTTTTTGGGACAGTTTTTAGGCATTTACTACATAGACTCAGAAGTTTAAATTAGGAAGGCTAGTTCCCAGCTGTGGGTAATAAATTGAGACAAATACCAGAAATCAGCATCTCTGTATTTCTATCAGAGAAAACAAATATTAGACTAATGATTTAATATTGAGTAATGATAATGAAATTATAAAAAAGCCCAAACCCTTATGAAAGATGTAGAATGAGAAAACAGTCCTACCAGTCAAGTGATGTAGGTTCCATCTTAGGACACACCTGTAGAAACAATCTAGCTTAAAGGCACACCTAAGACTTGCTTACCTAAGATCTGAAAGACCAGCAGGATCTCCTTCTCCACTAACTCAAAGGACCTTAATGACGCTGGACTTGTATTTTAATATGTCTGGTGAAAAATTAGATGGGATCACTCCACGCAGGTATTGCACACTGGGGTGTGAAATTCGAGTCCAGATAAGGAGAATTATATTTAATGGTGAATTGTACATTACCTTAAAAACTTTAATGTATGCAGTAATAGTTCTTTTAATAAAGATAACCCAGTTGTGTGTTCTACTTCTGAAATAGGTTTGCAGTTGTGTCCATTTGGAGATAGTTATTCAATTTAATCTGCACACATACTGCATGTATAAAGATCTGATTGGTTCCTGTGGATACAGATGTTGTTAAAAAAAGTGAAAAAGTGCCATGGGTCTCTCTATTATCTGACTTTTTTTGTGTATTACACAAACCTTTAGTTTGCATTAGAGAAACGACAAGGTCAAAAAAAAGAAAAAGCCTTCAAGTAGAGATTTAAAATAAAATCTGCACATATCATTGCCAGCTTTTTTTTAATGACTAATTCAGTCACTATTGGCTAGGAAGAACAAAGGAGGATTTTTTTTTTTTGCTGTTTTTGTTATCCCTCAGCATTTGTACAGTACAGCTTTGTTTAGTTAAGTAATCTGTAAATTAAGTAATCTCTACTTAATTTCCCCCTTTTTTGCAGTGCTAACATGAAGATCTACAAAAACTCATAGCTAGGTAATAAGTAGATTGACAATTTTTTTCATTGAATGATCATAAGAGGAGTTCCTAAGTGGTTTAGCACAGCTGTTTTTTAAGTCAGGGTTTTTACATGCACATTTAGGAGAGAGTAATGAACATTCAGTATATTTATTATCATGGGAAATTCCAGTACCAATAATTTATTTTTTTCATGTCATGCAGTAAGCAGTGCTGAGACCATATTCATTAAGGAAACCAGCTATAGATGTTCATGATTCTGATGTATATCTGTCTTAAGATGTGTATTATAATGCATTCATGAGTATAAATAATTACACTGGAGCTTTTTCAAATTAATGAGATAGTAGACTGTTATTCAGAGGCTATAGTCCTGTTTCTGTTTAGATATTGCGCAACCTTGCACATTCTGTTATTTAATACACTGTTGGTCTAAGTTATGTTTTATTGTTTGACTGATCTAAGTATGACCCATCTTGTACATTATGCTCACCCATGTCGATTGAGTTGCTCTGCTAGTGATGGGCCTTGGAATCACTAAATTTGAGTCTCTTGCTGTTGGTGACAAGTGCAATTTTTGTGCTACACATACATGTAGGTAGCAATAATTTCTACTGAAGACCTGGAGGCTCTCATAGGAAAATAGTAATTGAAAAATTATCTACACTGTCTGTGTAGGAAAACAGTAATTTTCGTTAAAACACGAGATTGTGCTGTTGTTGCGACTCAAGTTTAATTGCTTTTGTGACATTCCAATTTTATGGTCTTTTTGCTGTCTGCTTTACAATCTGGAAAGACTTGTAAGGTGGGTAGACACCACTTTTCCATACTTTCATTTAGCAGAACAGCTTACGTTGGATGCAGTCTGAAAGATAGACCAGCCCTACTCTCTCCCAGTACCCTAACTGTGAATGAGGGAATGGAGAATCAGATCTAAAGTTTATTATTTAGGATAAATAGAACCATAATAAACTATTCAAGATGCTTATTCAATTTTGCTTATTTTTCCAATATATTGAGTAAATATGCAATAAAACAGAACCAACTTTGTTTGTTTGGGTTGTTTTTAAGTTTAGCCTTTCTGACTTGTTTTGGCGTTGTTTTGTGTTACTGCAAAGATCTCCACTTTCATCTCCTTCATCCTTGATATTGATTAAAGTTCAACATTCAGGACGAAAGGAGTCAATGCAGTCACTACTTATTTGCACCATTAAAAATTGAAAGAGAATCCTACCCAGAAGCTGTTCTGGTTTTGGTTTTTTGTGGATTTTTTTTTCCTTATAAAATATTAGTTCAGACATCAATACTACGTAGGAATGTTTTCATCATCAAGTTGATTCTCTGCAGTTGTGAAGCTGGAGTTATATAAGTAGTCACAGTATTTAGATGGCAGTTTGCTAAAATACCTCTGAGCTCATCAGGAATTAGACTTATACTACTGTATGTAGAAACCTGGATCCTACAAGATTTGCATGAGAGGTAAGTCAGAGCACTCATGGCTAATTACCTTCAAGTGCTTTAAGGATAATGGAATACCTCCTTAAATGCGAAGGAAAATGTAGGAGGAAGGAAGAAATTGTAGATAGTGTGTGAGAAAGATGGGGTCTACCTCACCAAAAAAGTGCGTAAATGTTAAATGTCAGTTTTATTTGCTTTACTCGGTCATCTGTTTCTTCTAAAATCAGTGCCTAAATTCACTGTGTAGTTAGTGGAGAAAGTTTTTCAAAGGTCTTAAAGTGATGTTTTAAAATTTATGGGTCTCAGTTTAAACAGGCAGGCTCTCTTTTTGGATCCTTCCAGTGCAGTTACCTCTCTGTCAAAGGGAGCAAACCTGTTTGTGTGAACTTAAGTACTTAATTTATGTGTGCTGTAGTCACCTAAAGGGGAGGTGCACCCAGGTGCCTAAGTTAGATTGTCTGTATCCCATCTAGAATCACTTCTGAAAAAAAAAGTAAAGATCATTCTCTATGAAATTGGAGAATCAGTTGTAATCTTTGTGTTAAAAATATGTAAAAAATTGTAGTAAATTAATGGTGTAGCTATGTTGCATAATCAGTTGTGGTAATTACATTTTTAATTACTTTACCCTTAGGACCTAATTCTGATCTTGTTTCCATTGGTATAAGGCAAGGATAACTTAGATAAAATCAGTGCAGCTAAAGTAAAATATAATTGATGAGAGGTCAGAATTGAGCCCTAAATGGTATGCTAAAAAGTGGAACTAATCAGAAAGCTAAATGGGTTTATAATTTGTGCAATTGACATTTTTGTAATCTAAATCTCCAAGAAGTTAACCTTTGGATACAGAACTTCACTTTCCTTTAGAGTCTCATAGCATTCAGGGAAGTAAAACCACTAGACAGCCTGTAAAAAAATTGACAATTCTCTACAGCTTTTAAAACCACATAGTAAATTCTTTCATTAAATGATTGATGTGTTTCCAGCTTAATAAATTTCTGCATCAGACAAGTCTTTGTGCAAAGTTTTCCGGTGAGCAGAACCTGGAGAAGCGTTGAACCATAGCATGTTCTCAAATAACAAAAAAAAAAAAAAAAAAAAAAAAAAAAAAATTCCCCCAAATCCATAGTTACTTTAAGCAGTAAGGAGTTTTAGGAACTAATGTCTACTCAAAGGGAAGAACATTTAAGATCTTTTTTAAATTATGTACAGAGTTTACTTTTTGTGTACCTAGATGGTAGGGATACATATTTTTAAAATCATGCCAGTTTATCATATGTAGCTGCATAAGTCCTATAAATTTTACAATTTTTTATTACAAGTTTTACAATTTTTGTATTACAAGTTTTAATATTTTTGGTGTAAAAAAAGAAAACATAAAAATATTAAAGATATTTTCATACAAAATTTGTGAGCTGTTTTTAAGTAAATTTGTGCATTATGTCTAAAGTAGTTTTTTCTGTTGAATAGTCAGATGTTAATTTATGTTGTATATTCAAATCAATCAAATAGCTTTACTTTGCAAAATACGTTCCCTCAAAGATAAGGGGTTTTCCTTCTGCTTTTGCACAAGAGTAGTTTTTTAACAGCTCGTGCAAACATCCAAAGTTACTCCATTTGGGACAATCAATGTTGTATCAAATGGATTTTTTCTCAGTTGTCAGAGTGTATGTGAATTTTTGTACCTCAGGGGAGATTTTGAATATTGTGTTTATGTCTGTGGCAGTTCTCCACAGTGGTGACCTAACTCTGGCCAGTGAAACTGGTTCTTCAAGTCCTGACCTAGGGAATCATGGACTGACTGCTGTGCCTGACCTTCTCCTCGTGGACATGACTTTCCCTCCTGTGCATAGTCACTAACATCAGGCTTACTGCTTCTGATATTTATCACTGTAGCAGAGATTCCCAGACAGATATTTATCCATCTTCTTAAATTCTAGAGATTTATTGCTCTTTGGGAGAAAAACAGCTCATAACATGAAAGAGAATGCAAACTGTTCTCGCATGGAGTTCTTCCTGCATTCCCTGTGAATACTACCCATGCTGCTTTCAAAAATATGCCCATTGTTAGCAGTGCCATTATGATGCATTTCACAGGAATTTGGAAGGCTGGAACAGAAGTTGTTACACATTTGAGGAATGTTAGTAGAGTAATATTTTTTTCCCCGCAGAACAGTTATGTCTTTGGAAGCGTCAGTTTGATCAAACCTCTGGCACAGTGATAATTATTGTTTTGTGCTGACATCTTTATAGAATATTTATATGCTTTTCTGTTAATACTTGTTCAACTGTTTTTAATTTTTTTGGCATGTCACTTTGTTTCCAGATTTTGGTTGCTATGTCTGGAACAAAATGCTTTTTTTTAATGGGGCTGGAATTCACTCAATTGTGTCTTGGACATCTTACACTAAATAAACGTAATCTTACTACTCCATAGGCCTCCAAAGCCACAATTCTAAATCACCTCATACACTTCTCTAGAAGTAAAAATTCCTTTTGCTAAAGTCAAACTAGAGTGGCAAACTTAGCTATACAGTAGCAATAAGAATATATTAGGGGGGTTTTGTTGTTATTTTTTTCCCCACGTGTAGCATCCTTGAAGCTGACATCTATTTGTGACTGAATAGATGACAGCATGAAATTCAATTACAGCAAATAGTCTCAGTCATTACACCTGTTTGCTTCCAGAGAAAAGTGTTTGTAAATTGTTTTTTATCCTTCTGTTCCCTAAAACCTATGTCTGTAATTGACACTTGCCAGCAGAGATGACTGGAGACAAGAACATAATGTGTCTGAGTATCCCACCAGGGAAAAGAGTATCCTCATCTTTGGGGAGTTTTGTGGTGTTTTGTTTTCTTTAATGAAGAATAATATCTGTGTGCCAAGGATTTACTGCAAGGCTGGTGGCAGATGTTTCTCTTAAAAAAAAAAAAAGTTATGAAAGATGAATCGCAAAAGAACACAGGACAAAAGGAAAGGCTAATTAACATAGAAATATTTCTTCTGCAAAGGAAAACAAATGCTTCAGGAGAACAAAAGCCCCTCTCTGTTATTTGTAAGGCTGGTTTGTTACTCTAACACATTTGTAAGAATCAGGTTTGTGCCTGACATGTCAAAACTTATTCGCAAAACAAGAGTTGTGGATATCTTGGGAGATGATGTTGTCACTTGTTACGCAACTCAGCATCCGTTCAGCACTGATTGATGCCCAAGTTGCCAGTTTTCGAAGAAATGAGATGCAGACATAACAGTAATATTTGTACCAAATGTCAGGCAGAAGAAACAGGGGAGTTCATAGAACAGGCCTAGAAGTAGACTGTGACCAGAAAAAAATCAAAACATGATAGACAAGCTGTCAGCCTGATCTTTCTAAACAGTTTCATTTCTTTCTGGTAGGTTCCTTTTCTTTCTTTTTATTGGTTTCCCTCCCCAGAATTTTGCCAGAGTAGACAGCATACAGAACCAATCCAGCTGCTGAGTTTTGAGTTTGATGAAGGAATTACCAAACCATTATGTATTTTAAATGCATCAGATGTTTAACAGCTATGGACAATTAGTAAATCACTACATATTTGGTAATAATGCTATTTGAGCATAAGCTTTCTTAAAAATTTGCTAGTGATATTAGGGGAGATCAGAATGTATTTTTTTTGGTTTTTTCCTCCTGGGTCCCTTCCAACTCAGCATATTTTATGATTCTATTTTTTGGTCTTCAGTAGTATAGTGTTCGGGCAACTACTGCATCTGTTCCTCTTTGTAGATCAGCAAGTATTTTGAGAGTTTCTCAGCCACAAAGGTAATGGCAAAACATGTGATGGAGTAATGCAGTCAAGTATTACTTGACTGCCTTGCCTGTTCCCATGTACTCATGACATCCCCAAGTGGCTCAGAGCAACTGTGTGTGCCTTTGCTGATGGCTTACCCAGCACTGTAAGCACACTGTGTTATATTTATGAGCTGGAAAGTAAAGTGTGTCAGCGAGGAATTTAAAATGGTTTCTCTGTAGGATATTGTTAGTGTAAAATATCTGATTTATTTGGGTCTTTTTTTGAATGCTGCAGCTTGTAAACACAGTGGGGAATTTCTCTGCCATTGATCCAAAGCAATGGGTACTAATGGCATAATACAGTGGTACTCAATAACCTTTTATCACGGGCTGCTTTGTCATGTGGAGGCTTAACTGAGGGGAGAGAAATACACTCTAACAAAACAGAAAATCTTGTGAATTTCTATCAATACATTTAATAATTTTCAGTTTAAGAGTGATTGTAGTCTTTTCTGTTATCTTTTGGCACGAATTATCATATAGAATAACATGAAAATTATTGTGCATATTAGCGTGTACACATGAAGTGAAATGTAAGCATTTTTTTCCCAAGCATTTCAAGGACAAGATGTGGCAGTTTTCTATCATGACTTTAGTAACACTCAAGTTAGTGCTATATAACAGCGTTGTGAAATTTTTAATAATTTGAATAATTAACATAATAAACAGTTTATTTTTTTTTTCCTTTCTTGTAAAAAGCTCTTGTATCTTTCTGAGAAACAGAATATGTAAGTAAGGGAGATATCTATACAGTAAAGTGTTAAAATTTGCCCAGTACCCTCAATCCTGGTCAAGGTTTGGTTTTGACTGACCTCTTTTTACATCAGACAGCTCCTTAGAAGTAAGCAAGGGCATGTGTCCTGAAGCAAGGGAGGGCATGTGTCCTGAGGTATCCTGTTTCAGACCAGCACAAAAACCAGTGTGGTGCCACATGCTGACCCCCAGACCCCTGACAGCAGCAGCTGCAATTCCTCAAGGTGTATAATCTGTTTGCCATTCACTCTTATTTAGTAATTTTGGCAATTCTGATGCCTAAGTTTCCCTCGAGAGCAAACCAAAACATGGTTGGAGGCCAGGTTATGATTTCACTTATACTCTTTCTCTTGGGAGCAAATCAGTGCAAAAGCTGATGCAGAAAGGTGCCCTTGGGGTAATCTGGGTGTAGGACCGTAATGGAGTATGAGGGGTTTTGTATTCTCTTCCTAAACAACCATTTAAGATCTAACAATAGTATAATTTTCTGCTACTATTTTCATATGTATACATACATGGGTTCATTTTATGTTTGTTATTGGTAAAATGCCAGATTACAGTCTCACTTAAAATAGATGTAGAGCCAAAACAACTCTGTTACACAAAAATTTCTGCCGAAAAAGGAGGCAGCAAAGACATCTTAAAAAGAAATAACAGAGTAGGTTATAACCATTGGGATGTCTATATCCCTATTTTTCTATGTTTTGCATCTGTTAGCAGTGTCCCCTTCAGGCTCAATACTCAAAACACCCCTCAACTGCTGTAGAACACTGTTGCAGAAAAATGGTTTATGTCATGTAAAACTTATATTGGGCCCTAAGATACAGTTTTACAGGGATGTAAAATTGATCTCATTGCTACTGTAGGAAAATCTGGTGGTTTTGAACGATTCTTGCGTATCTTCATGATATGGAAATGAAAGAGGCCAAAAGCCAAGAGTTTTTGTCCTTTAGGAAGTTCTGTAAGGGTGCTATCAAAGTGCCGGTGTCATTGTTCGACTTCAGCAAGTACAAGAGAAAGCTCAGGTTGACTTGAGTGCATTATTGATGTTGTAAGATAAGGGAATCCAAAAAACAGGTTAAGGAAGTCTGATAGCTGATTCATCCTTTAGCATTTGTGTGACAAGTCATGAAACTGGAGTTGCAAGCATAAATTTGGTAGCATTTGTTAATATAGGGTTTAGTCCTGCACAAGGAGCATGTACTCCTGTTCATTTATGAGATTTTCTGTATGAAGTTTGACTGCAGGATTGAAACCCTTTTTTTTAAGGATTTTAAATGTTTTGTTTCGTATACATGAACTACTAAACACCCAGGATGCTGCTTCTAGAGACACTTTTTTAAAAGTATCAAATTACAAATCTCCATGACTGATGCTGTTGATGGAATTGAGACACACTCAATATTCAGGACTTTAAGAAATCACTGAAAAATGGATAGGTATGTTTCTTTTGCTGAATTATCTTTTTTCAATAAAAAGATGTTTACAGATGATTTTGTGCTAGCAATTTGTGTGTTATGCCTAATTCCTCTTATACGTGAAAGTCCAGATTCACATATTTTAAATTTTCAGGTTTTATTGGGTTTTTTTTTGTTTGCTCAGCATTTTTGGTTGGTTGGTTTTGGTTTTTGTTTGTTTGGGGTTTTTTGTTGTTTTGCTTTGGTTTTTTTGGTGGTGGTGTGTTCTGATACACCTCTCTTTGTCTTCTGGAAAGCACACTAGACTTGTTGGTCTTGAGTATCAGAGAAAAGCTAAGGATAGAGATTAAAGGCATAGGCGATATTATGTTACAGCATTTTCAGATGACTCTGGACTAAAAGTAGCGCTTTCCAAAACAATTGCTACAGTTTTCTGTACCTCAATAATTGCACATATTAATAATGTACCATATGCTTGGATTAGCAGTATGGATGTAACACATCAATCTACCAGATGCAATATTCTCTCTGGAGCAGTAAATATCCTTGGAATATCCTGCTCTTTTTGTCACCTCAGTTTTAACTTTTTCTATAACTTGATCTGAAAATGATGACCAGCTTGAAATCTATATAACTTGAAGGCTTTATCAGTAAAACCCAGCACAGTTATATTTCTCAGTGGCTGTGATGTTGAAACCTGGGGAAAATCAATTTTTTCTTTTGCTGAATGGTATATTTGAAGCATTTAAAAAAGGTGAATGAGTGTGCTGAGGGCCTGTCATTCTCAAAGTACTTTCTTATGCAGCGTGTGTAGGTACATCTGCCTGTTAGCCCTGAGAGGCTGTGTGTGTTTGATGCATTGGATGTTGTGTCAGCAGGAAGGAGAAAAAGAAGAGATGAGGTATATCAGAAAGAAAGTTGATAGCAAATGGTGTTTTGAACAGCCTGTATCCCCCTGTGTAATATATTATGGAAATAATGATTCTGTCAAGTGATGCTTCTTTGTAACCTGAAGTGATACAGTAGGGATTATGCATGCTCAAGTCATTCAGGACTGGGTACTTAGTTGTCTAGAAATGCTGTAAGAAGTGTCTTTGTCATGAAAGGCTTCGTTAGAGATGCAGTGGCAAGAAGTAGATTGCTAGAAGAAAAAAACCCTGAAGTAATTGATTATTATTGCTATTATTATTATTATCATTATTGGTTTAGCTAGAAATGGGAACAAAAATGTTATTTTTAATCCTGTTTTTATAGAGTTATCTTTTTTTTTCCTGGTAATTTAATTCCCTAATTTATCTTGTATGTAAGGATGAATTGTATTCTTGAAGTCATTTTCAAGCTTGCTCAAATATAGTAGTTTCAAAACCATAAAAAGTTGTTAATTAATTAGCATAGATAGGCAATTAAAAGTTGGCTAAGGTTTAAAAGGAGGTGTCAGGAAGCCAGAACAAAAAAAAACATGAATGTAAAACCATCTGTAAAAAAACCACAGAGAGAATACAGATGAAATTATTATACTAGAATAAAAAACAAAATGATTCTGACCTGTACACTGTCATTAAGCAGAGATCAGGAGATGTAGCCTAAAAGGCAGGACAAAGATAGCCTACCCTCTCACACCAATGGATTGGCTTATGTGGCTGCTCTAGTTTGAAGAGATTTCCATGCATTGAAAACAAACTGGTGTTCCTTGCCAAAGGAGGATACTCTGGCTTCAGCCAATTTAATGATTCCCTTCTTCCCCTGAAAAACATAGGGACTCAAAATAAGGTCAGGTAGCATACTGCATTTTAGGAATCTCATGTGGTGTGGGAATTATATGCGACACAATTGTGTTCAGAGCTGCCAACATACGCAAGGTTGGACTGTAGGTTTGGACTTCCTCTCCTTCCTCGTGTGGTTCTTCTAACAATGAAGGGTAGCACAACTTTTTTAGTTTTGGGTGCAAAATATCCAAAATAAAAACAAACTACCAAAAACCCCCCACACAAACCCTAAACCAAACCGTTTTGAATGTTGCCTTGCAATGTTGATAAATCACTGGGAATTTAGTTTGAATGGAAATTCTTTAAGAATGGAATATGCCTGTTTGTGATGTACTTTGTATGGGTCTTAAGCAGGAATGTCGCACAGTGCATTTTATTTCCCCGACTAAAATCTTCCCCCTCTCTCAGTCCCTCCTCCTTTGCATTCCTGTTCCTTCCCCACATACACAGAGTTAACTAATATCAAGTTCATTTTGCTTCACTGCTTTAAGAAAAATTAATGCTGTGGCCAAAGGAATGAAAAAATTTGATAAGCAAAAGCAAAAAGCAGGAAATGCGGAGAACACATTCCAGTGACCTAGGTAATATAAAATTGTTCCATGATAAGTACCAACATTAACAATTTTGGACATCTAAAAATGTAATATTAGCAATCTGAAAAATATTTATCTGGATGAGATAGAAAATAATACGTGAAAAATAATGACCTCTCTGAAATTCATTCAGGATGCAGAGGTACTCATTTAGGCAAAGAAGACAACTAGTTAATCATGTCAAAGAAAACTAGACAGTAAATTAGTTTGCTGCATTCTGGAGTCCTAGCTATGAAAAAAGAATATATTTCACTAATTAAAGAGTGAAAATACTCTAAGCTTTTAGAAAGAGAATGCAAGGAGAGTGAGACTGATCCTGGCTTTGTGCAGCAACCCATGGTGTTTGTCTGATACAATTTTATGATTTTATCAGTTAGGCAGCCTAGATTAAGAGATCTTCAACTTTGATTGTATTGATTATATACAGCATAGTAGTTCATAATGAAAATTATCATGCGTGGCTTCAATCCCTAATTTTGATGGATTCTTGGAGCCTCTAATGAAAAGTAAACAAATTTAATTTAAAAACCTACATGAACATACATTTTATAATTTAAAAAAAAAACCTAGAAACTTCAAAAGTGCAGTAAGAAGTTAACAATCCAATTTAATTTTTAGAGGGTTATTTTCTTGATTGTGCTGTAGGTATTTTAATTTTATCATTATGTTTTTATACTTAATGAAACAGGAGTGTGCATTCTAGATGTTTTATGTTATTTTAAAAAACTAAAGAAAGTGAAGTTCACCTTGTTACTTGGGATAAGAATTGTGTTTTATCTGAGGAGTTTACATGTTTTTACATATTAAAGGCTTTATACACAGTTCTGAAATAAGGTGGTGATTTTTTTACCTAAAAGATTTAAAATTTTCAGGTTTTTTAAACAAAAATTTCAGTAAAGAATCACTATTAGATTCTGTGTTAGAAAAAGATACACATAAATTTATCTCTAATTTAATGTCTTTAAAATTATCTGTAGTACATTATTTCTAATAAATTCATCTCAGACACCTTTTCTGTGTCTGAGTCTGCTCCAAGACCAAGTCCTTATACATGTAAATGTCATTTAGCTTTTTACTGTAGGGGGCTGAGGGTCAGATCCTCTCTTTCTTTATCTTTTGCATGAGCAAAATTGATTTCCATTAAACTGAATGAGAACAAGGTCAAGTTCTGCATGCTTCCAATACCATGGTTGTTTTTCAAAGTGCTATGGTTTTACAGGACTTTTGTTCTATATTCAGTGTGTACATAAGGAAGACTGTGATGTTTGGCTTCCTTTGGTGCTGCACATCAGCAAAATATCTGCTGTCTTTTTCATTAGAGATGAGATTAGTTGAGAAAGTGAGCTATTTTTTCAGTCTGTCACATTTTATTACATTCTCTCTTAAACATTTTTATATGAGAGTCCATGTCTCTATAATGTTTTTATATTGGGTTTAGGGTTTTTAAATTTCAAAAGGTCCTTGTTTGTGCGTGATGTTTATTAGGAAACTCAGTGTGTGTACATGTGCATGCATGAAGTGTGCATGTATTTATATCTCTTTAAAGTGAGGTGGAGGGAGACAGTGTCCCCTTTGTTTCATAAGATCTACTCCTTAAATTGTCTTGCACTTTCAAAAATGCCAAGACCAAATATGGGAACTTCAGCTCTAAAGAGAGAATGCCCTGGAAAGGTTTGAACTAATGAAAAAGAGTGGGCTTAGTCTCTTAACAAAGTTGTTTTCACCACCGTCATGTTGTAATCAGATAATGTGAGAGATCATTCCTAAGCAGAATTGGAATTAGTCATATAAAGTCAGCCTAAAATGTGATTTTGTTTCTAAAAATTATTTTTCTTTTTATGTGCATTTCAGAAACATATGCAATAAATATTTACTACACATCAATCTAAATTTACTACACATCAATCTAAACATTTGATTTGCTATCATCATCAGAATTAATTTGCTTAATTGTTTTTCCTATCCCATCAATCTCAGTTTTGCAGTAACTCAAACAATGACACCTTTTGCTGTTTGCACTTTAGTTCGATTTCTGTTCTAAGGTTATGAACAGTAATAGGGTCCTGCTTGAATATTCATTAGCTTTGAATTGTGAGGTATGAAAAGGTGCTTTCTTTTACCTTAATGGAAGTGGCTCAGCATGGGGTGGATCAGTAATGACATTTGATTTTCGGCATCCAACAAATTTGCTTTTTATTTATTGACACATCTTGTCCAAACAGCTCCCTCGCAAGTTAGTGGCGTAATGAAAGAAAGAGTGCTGCAGAGGAGTGTGGAGCTTTCCTGGCAGGAACCAGAACATCCCAATGGAGTCATTACTGAATATGAAATCAAGTACTATGAGAAAGTAAGTGCTAAGATTATCTGTAATGTGCAACAACGTGTTGTTTGCTTTATGTTGGCTTTCTGCGTTGTGGAACAGTGTTAAAGTCATCAGCTATCAACTACCCCGTCTCTCCAAAGTCAGTGATTTTGCTTGTTTTTAATAACTAGCTAAATTCTGCAATTATTACTGCTATCATATGTCTCGTATATTGTATTTTGGCGTACTAAAAGTGAAATATACACCTGAAATCTGCCTTTGTTTCCTTTTTTTAAAAAAATTCTTAAGTTGTACCATTATATTGCTGTTTTCTTGTCTCGCCTACATTTTGTTTGAAGCTTGTTTCATTTCCTTCTGTATCAATGTGATTCTAGCCTTGAGATGATGTATCAAGTACAACTCTTGACTGTATTTTGTATTTCCTTATGAGCTGGGCAGCTTCGACTTGATGTCTGAAAATTTTCAAAACACTTCCTACAGTTTTAGGAAATAAGTATTCCTTATTTGTCCTTTTAAAAATGACCAGCAGTGTGAAATTTATTTTTCTGTTGTTCTCTCAACACAATAATGAATTGAAGGCTGCTTTTCAATAGTAGATGAAGTGATCTCTGTTTCTGGTAGAGTGAAATTGCAATCTTACTGATGTCAGTTGGAGTTTTGCCATTCACTTCAGCATGTCTAGGGCTTCATTCATGATACCTTTGAAGTACGGCAGAATAAAAAAATTCCGACAACCATAAGCTGGATGAAAGCAGAGTGAAGGCACGTTGTGCAGCTCTATGTTTGTCATGGGACCCAGACTAAGTTTGGCTCCTCCAGATTCCCTGGGAAATTGACTGCATAACATAACATACTCCTAATTTTTATAAACCGTTCTGTGAAAAAAAAAGAATTAAAATGAAAAAAAAAATGAATAAAGGATCTCCTTTGTGATCACTTGTGAAGACATTTCTGCAAGCAAGGTAACAGTACCCCTATATCAAAAAGAGCATGTCAGCTTAATAGGTAACACAGAATTAGATAAATTCAGCCCAGATTGGATCTAATATCAAGTGTCATATTTAATTTTCAGTGTTGAATTACACAAATATACTTATCAAAAGATCTTTATATGATTTGGGAAAGGAATAAAATTTTTATTTGTTGATGCTAACTTCCAGTTTAAGTTGTTCACTCTAATGATTCTTATAACAAAATCTCGCAGAGAGGTACATAGCATAACAGTTATTCGGAGGAAATTTTACTAATTTTACCAGGTAATTTTTGTGCCTCCAGCATGTATGTGTACATACACACACAAATAAAGTCCAAGTATTTTTAAAAATTTACATATTTACCAAGGGCAAAAGTGTGCTCTGCACAAAAAAAAAAAAAAAAAAAAAAAA
>VZTI01001286.1:1508792-1605338 GCA_013397865.1 Struthidea cinerea
TTCTTTTTTTTTTTTAAAAAAAAAAAAAAAAAAAAAACAAAACTTGATAGTTTTGTTTATGTGAGCATCTTCAACTGTAAGTCCATCTTTAGTGTCTTTTGAATTCATTGGCAATTTGGTTTGGTAAAGAAATGGGAGTCTCAAAGATGCTAAGTTTCTTTCAGGCTCATATAATAAGTTGTAAGCTGTGTAGCAAAAAAACTTCTTCCATCAGTGACAACTGGTAGCCCTGAGCCGGCTCACAGGAACTGCATCCCTGGCAGCTCCACCGCTTTGTTGCAGACCCAAATTTGGTTGCCCTGTTTTGGAGCATTTGTTTCACATTGACCTTGACATCAGGTCAGCCGGATTTGGAGCTGGGAATGTAGGAATACATAGCCTAGGAGTTCAAAGGGTATGGATGCCATACCCTCTCTGCACCCTATGCAGCAGTCTATCTAAGACTGTGTGCAGACACATATCATTGCATCTTATTAATTGCAGCCAAGTGTCGCCTGAACAACTTGTGGTTATTCCTAAAACACAGTAGTTAGGTCTTGATTCCACCTTAGTTCCACACAGAATTTAAAAACTATATATAGTGAATAATACCACATATCTAATAGACATAATTGAAACAATAATTATCATAATAGCAGCAGTAAGCTGTTATTACTAATATTATTAGCTCTGTGTCTAATAGCATACTTCCCATCTGTAGAAAGAGTCAGTAGCAGAATCCCCATTTTGCAGAGTGGGAACCTGAGGTACAGCCAGAAGCAATTTCTTATTTTGAATGGTTTTCTGGAAAACAAATTAGAAGTCTGTCATAATCTGTCATAAGTTTCTGCTAATTAGATAATTTATTGTCCATAGTAGTTTAAAATTAGTACATCAAAATGTTTTCCCAACATTTCCTTAATTATCTGAGTATTTTTTACATACTGAATGTAAGCAGACTGGTAGCTGCTAAGATTAGCAAAGATGATTTCAAAGATAAATGGTTTTAATTGGAGTTTGGTCAACATATGGGAGATTAGGAAATCCTTTAATAAATGCATGACTGACCACTCTCCTGTACTCCTTTTCTGACTCGGATGATGAAAAAATACATATAAACCACAAAAATGCTTGGCCAGGATGCACAGCAGCTTTCTTTTGTCACAGGACAGCTATGTGCTTTGAGATGCCATGAAAAATGTCCTGTGTTTTCATTAAAGAAAATTCTTTAAAGTAGCATATTTTCCATTATCTTGAGACACCATTATAAAATATAATTCCCAGAAAGGATAAGCATCCACAGTTTCCCATATATGGTTTTCAGTAATAATGAAAATGCTGGTAAAAAGATAGCAAATTCCATTAAACTCTTCTAAAATCATTTTACATTAAAGTATTTGTTTCATATATTTTATTTGTAGTTTTATCAGAACTTAAAGACTAATCAAATTAGTCTTTTGTTAACATTTTAAAGGAAGACCTTTATTGGATTGTTTTTTGGAAATATGCCTCAAGGGAATACCATGCAGGTGAACACTAAACCATGTTACGCTACAGTTTAGAGGCTTTGGCTTCTCATTATTCCAGTGGGTTTCTGAATGCAGCTTTTAAGAATGTCAAAGTATTTTAAGAAAAAAATACACCTACATATATTTATGTAAGAATATATATATAGCGACCATCACATCCAGTTAGTCATGTTGCCTACCTGGATTTCTGCTGGCACTTCCACTGGTTGGCACTGTTTGGTTGGCACTGTTGATTAAGTAGATTTCTGTATCATGCCGTGTTTTCTGAATTGTGATAGAAACTGTATAGCCACTTTTCAATATTTGAGGAACTATATCTATTATATAAGTATTATCTGATATGTAAAATATACATCTATTATAACTGTTTTGGATGATATCATGTAAGCTGGGTATTGCATAGATATTTACAGAAAAATATTCAAAATTATGAAGTAAACATGCTTTATAAAAGAAGACTATTTCTGTTCTGCACTGTGTTTGCCACAGATCAGTCAATGGCTCTAGTCATTGTATTTTTTTGTTGGCTGGCTTTTAGAAACAGAAGTCCCTCTGGATGTATAAATGTATAAAATATCACTTAAGTGTCAATTCTATCTCTTGGTTCACTGAAGTATTTAAAAGCCAAGTTAAGTGATTTGTAGCCTGTGGACCTAAAGATGATCCTCTGCTTTTTGTAACTGAAGTAGATTTTTTTCACTTATAGAATCGCAGAATCAATTAGGTTGGAAAAGACCTCTGAGATCATTGAGTCCAATCTTTGACTTCGTTACAGCTCTCACTGTTAAAGTAGAAGCACTTGACAAAACCTGGCATGAAGTCTTTGCTTTTTCCTTTTTCCATGAATCAGTTTAAATCGAACAAGATTGAAACATATGTAAAATTGATCTCTAAAGTCTGAAAAAACAATATTACAAATTTTTATACAAGGCATAAAGCACAATACTTAAAAAAGTAGTGTTTGGCATACATGGATCTAGTTATGCTTGAAGATTTCATGGTGAACTTTGCCAAGAATGCTTTTCCAGAAATCGTGCATTTCAGGTTGCTTGAGTGAGAAAAGGTTGTTGGAAAAGCAGCACAGCATTTTCAACCCATATCCTTTTTTAAATCCTCCAGGGTGTTTAGATATGCATTCCTCATCCCTAAAACCACGTATTTAAAAGCTGATTTAAATTTAACTCCTTTAAATTAAGTGTTGTGCATTGGATGTGCACATCTCGTAGCTCAGATCAGGTGTCAGCTGTAGCTGAATGCCCAAGTACCAACTCCCTGTGTCACCCTCTGAGGCTGAGCACTGTTTAAGCAGAGGTGAGGACTTCCCTGTCCTGGTGCTGATTCCCTGTCATCACTACTGTGGCATCGCCAGTGACAGGTAGCCAGGCATGCACCCCCTGAAAAGACCTTCTGCACCCCAAAATCATTCTTCTAAGAACACTCTAGCGTCTTTATTTCTGCCAAGCCACAGGGACCATTCCAGAAGCTGTGTTCTGATTCACCCTTACACCAGCAGACTGAGTTCATAACACAGAAGAGAGAAGCAGCAGAGTACCTGAACGGAGGCAGATGTCTTAGACTGCTGTCGCTGAATTTATATCAGACCATGCCCACAATCAGCACCCCCCCCTCTTTTTTAAAGATATAAAAATAAATCATACATTCCATCCCACCTGTCTTACCAGTTGGCCAGTGTACCATGTCCCCAACATTTTCCAGAGCCCAAAAAACATCGTCTGCTTGATTCCAGAATGTGCCAGTACCCAAAATCTGTGAGGCAGTTATCTGGAGCAACCCACTCACATATGTCAGCCTCTATGCACTCATCTTGGCTACTGGACTAGGTGACAGGCTGGGCTGGGGATTTTTCCAAACTTTCTTGGATGGATGAAGCTTCACACCCTGGCCATTATGACAGGATGCTGCTGCTTCATCACTTCCAAGTGAGGTTTGCACTGAAGTTCAAAGAGATAAGGGAACAGTTTAAGGAAATGCTGTATTTTACAGGAATTTGACATTCCTTGGGATTGTCTGTTTTGATTGCCTAGATATGTTGCAGGAACTGAGTTGAATGACTTATGCCCCTATGCTTCTGCACAAAACAGTCACCACTTATTTCTTAAAAGTTGCACGAGTAGGATATAGGCAACTCTACAGTAGCATCCTACTGACCTGTTATAGGTTACTCAAAGGAAAGCATTCATTCTTTTTAGTTAAAAAGTAATAGTAATAGTGTGATCTTCCTCATTTGCATTAGAGAGAATATAGAAAAATTAGAAAGTTTCTTCAGGAAATAAAATTAGAGGGGTGTGTGTATGCATGTTTGTGTGGTTTCCCTCCAGTGCAGAGTATTCTAAATCTGTGTAGTATAACAAGGGGTTTGTTATTTTGGGGGGAAAACAGTTGGTACAGGTCAGTGTCAGCGAAAAAATAAATCTTGTTGATTGGCTCACTTCTCCCAGGAAAAGACTGGTTTATTTGTTTCTATGGGAACCTCTGAAGTCTGTAACAGGAACCCAATTCTGTGGAATTCATAAAACCTGGTTCAGTTACCACTACCAGCAGTTAACCATATTATCATACCATTAATTTAGTTAATCAGCTATCAGTTTGGTTTTCTTTATTTCCTTCTCGTTCGTCCGTTGGCTGCATTTCAATTGTGGGACAGTTTGTGTGGCCCCAGGCCTGCTGGAGACAGATGGGGCTCACCTGTCCAAAAAGGGGAAAAGGATTCTAACCCGTAAGTTTGCAGGGCTGTATTGACAGGGCTTTAAACTAGGTTTGAAGGGGGAAGGGGATAAGACTAGGCTCTCTAGATGTGAGTCTAGGGGTGGCATGCCAGTGTTGGGGATGAAATCAGTCCAGCTGAAGTGCATCTACACCAGTGCACACAGTATGGGTAACAAACAGGAGGACATGGAAGGAAGTCTTACAGGTGCAGAAACAGGCCGTCCCCTGTGTGCTGAAAGGTGAGCCAGTGGGGAAGAAAACTGGCATGGCTGAATAGGGAGCTTTCACTGGAAGTCAGGGAAAAAAGAGTTTATGACCTTTCGAAGAAAGGGCTGGCAACTCAGGAAGCATATAAGGATGTTATTAGGTCATGTAGAGAGAAATCAGGAAGGTGAAAACTCAGCTGAACTCAATCTGGCTGCTGTTGTGAAAGATAATAAGTGTTTTTATAAATAAATTAAAAACAAAAAGAGGGTCAAGGAAAATCTCCATCCTTTTTTTGGATGTGGAGGAGAACACTGTAACCAAGGATAATGAAAAGGCTGAGGTCCCAGACGACTGGCGATTGGTCAATATGACACCCGTCTGTGAGAAGGGTTGGAAGGAGGATCTGGAGAACTACAGGCCAAGGTCAGCCTGACCTCAGTGCCAGGGAAGGTCGTGGATCAGATCATTTTGAGTGTGATCCCATGGCACATACAGAACAACAAATGGATCAGGCACAGCCAGCATGGGCTTAGGAAGGGCAGGTCTTGCTTGATCGACCCGATCTCCTCTTATTACCAAGTTACCTGCTTAGGGGCTGTAGTCCACCTGGACTTCAGTGAAGCCTTCAATACTGACTCCCACAGCATTCTCCTGGAGAGATTGGCAGTCCATGGCTTAGACAGGTGTGCTCTTTGCTGGGTTAAAAAATGGCTGGATGTCCGGGCCCAGAGGGTGGTAGTGAATAGTGCTACATCCAGCTGGTGGATGGTCACCAGTTGGGTTCCCCAAAACTTGATAATGGGGCTAGTCTTTAATATCATCACTGATGATTTGGACACCCTCAGTAAGCTCGCAGATGGCACTAAGTTGGACAGGGTTGTTGATCTGCTGGAGGGTAGGAAAGCTCTGTAGGAGGATCTGGACAGTCTGAATTGATGGGCCAAAGACAACTGTATGAGGTTTAGTAAGGCAAATTGTTGAGTCCTGCACTTGGGTCACAACAGTCTCATGCAGCACTACAGGCCAGGGGAAGAGTGGCTGGAAAGTGGCCCAATGAAAAAGGACCTGGAGGTGCTGATCAACATCTGACTGAACATGAGCCAGTGTGTGCCCAGGTGGCCAAGAAGGCCAACGTCATCCTGGCTTGTTTCAGGAATACTGTGACCAGCGGGATTAGTACAGTGATCATCCCTCTGTATTTGGCACTGGTGAGGCCGCACCTTGAGTCCTGTATCTGCTTCTGGGTGCCTCGCTTTAAAAAGGACCTTGAGTTGCTGGAGCATGTCCAGAGAAGGGCAACAGAGCTGGGGAAGGGTCTGCAGCACAAGTCTGATGAGGAGTAGCTAAGGGGGTGTTACGATCCGGTTTAAACCCAGAAAAGCAAAGAAAGCTAAGTCTCTGTACATAAACCAGAAAGAACTTAGACGGTTCAAAATATTCCCAGAAATGAGATTAAAACCAAATGAGATTAAATGTTGATGCCAAAAAAAAGATGTATTTTATTTAATAGTAGAGAGGCAAAGAGAAGGAAAGAGAAAAGAAAGAAAGAAAGAAATAGAGAAAGAAGTGTGTGTGGGGGGTTGGAGGGACAGGGAGAGGTAACAGGGGTTAGGTGGAAGCACATCACCCATCTGAGGGTCCTGATGACATCTCCTTGCTCCCCTCTATCTGGTCTTCTGGTGGTGAGGGTCCCCCATCATCGCCGCCATGGCCACGCCACCACACGCCACCACACGCCACACGCCACCACATGCCAAAGAGTACAGAATCCCGTGGATTAAGAAACGCTTTGGGCCAGGTGGGAATGCCCATGTGTCTCCCTTGCAGGGGCTAGCTTGACACTGTTCCTTGCAACACTGAGGGTCTGTTGCATCATCTCTGGTGCTCTGATGCAGGGTCTGGGGACCCCTTTGAGGGGGCCCCTTTGATGGGCCATGTCACCCCCTTCTGCTGTGGATAAGCTTCCCCCCACCCCCAGTGAGGACCCCTCAGCTGGGCTCCTCTGCACAGTGGAGGATGGGCAGTCACTGCGCCTCTGACCAGAGGCTTTTTTTAAGATACCCAAAGCCTGTCTCCCTCCACCCTTTTGGTGCAAGGGTCTGTGGGAGCCTGGCAGCTGATAGCCCTGGGGCTGTGGTCTCCACCTTGAAGGTGTTAAGCCTGTGCTTTGTGAATGTCCCCAGCCCTGGGTTACTTTATCTTATCTTCATCAGGGAGCGGTGTAAGGCCTCAGTCAGGGCTCCATTCAGGGCGTGGTAGTCTTCTCTGCAGATTTTGTAACACAGTTTTAAAAGTCCTTCAAGAAAGCGTTTATGTCATAAACTGTAGTATTTCAGTCTCTGACAGGGGGCTGGGGTTGTTTACACTGGAGAAAAGGAGGCTCAGAGATGACCTTATCACTCTCTAAAAGTACCTGAATGGAGCTTGTTGTGATGTGGGGGTTAGTCTCTTCTCTCAGGCAACTAACTAGTGATGGGACAAGAAGACAGAGCCTCAAGATGCATCAGAGGATATCAGGAAGATTTTTGTCACTGAACTGATGGTTAGGCATTGGAATGGGCCGCCCAGGGAGGTATTCCAAGTGTCACTGTAAGTGGCATTTAGTGCTATGGTTTAGTTGATATGGTGGTGTTTGTTCAAAGGTTGGACTTGATCTTGGAGGTCTTTTCCAACCTAAATGGTTCTATGATCTTGTGATTCTGTGATTCCAGGTGACTCTCACTTCCACGGTCCCTGATGTCTCATCCTCTATTCATCCCCTGGTTTAGATCCTCAGTGTTACAAACCAGTACAGCTCCACAGAGTTCAGTAGAGCTGTGCTTATTTAATGTGTCTGAGTACATGGCCACCCTTATTAGATGTCAGGCAAGCAATGTATTTAACAAGTTTCAAGGTTTCTCAGGCTAAGTATTTACATCCTCAATTTACATTAATGTGACGTGTATATATTTGCATATATTAATAGAATTGGCATATCTGAATAAAAAGAGTGATAATGTGTGGATATTTTAGCATGTAAATTCTCTGAAGCATGGAGAATTCCATTTTGTGTTAATGTGGAAGCACCTTTTTGTTGCTAACAGAAACAAATGGTAAGTAATAATAGCCCTTTACAATGATTAATAGCAGTAAGAG
This sequence comes from Struthidea cinerea, assembly GCA_013397865.1. Lineage (NCBI taxonomy): Eukaryota > Metazoa > Chordata > Aves > Passeriformes > Corcoracidae > Struthidea > Struthidea cinerea. The sequence continues at coordinate 1,516,370 of VZTI01001286.1, forward strand.
ATTGAAATATGCTACCTAGGAAATCTGTGTTAATAGTGTTTCAGCTCAAACATTTTTCTTAAAGACACTATTTCCTTGGAAACCATCAAAGTCATATCAATGAGTTTTAGAGGGGAGACTAGGAGCAGAGTTAGGGATTACTCTCCTCTTCCTCTTTACAGGGATATGCAGGACTTCCCTTTTAGGAGGGAGTGAAAACAGAAGGCAGCAAAGCTGTAGTCGGGAATGGAAGTGACTGATGCTAGTGGTGCTGGCTTTCAGCTAATGGCTGTACCACTTTGACCAAGGAAATTCCAGCTTGGCTTCTTTTTATTCCATGTACACAATCATTAACTCATCCAGCATTTAACTGATTTTCCAATAGAGGCCCTTCTTTAGACTAACTTTATCAATGCAATTGTTTCAGACAAAGGCAGTCTACAACAGGAGACAGTCTACAATTCATGATGATTGACTTGAATTTTTGAAATCCCTTTGTAGGGATTAATTTTTAACTAATCTCAGCTCTGTGCTCTATTTTGTAGCCACAGCTGTTTCCAGTGAACAGAATCCTGTTATTATCATAGCTGTGGTTGCTGTGGCAGGAACTATCATCCTGGTCTTCATGGTGTTTGGATTCATCATTGGACGAAGGTATTGCATCTTTGATGGACATAAGCACACCTGACACCACTCCTGTGAACTCTTGAGACATAGTCGAACCTGGGATAGTAATTTGCAAAACTGAAACAGAAATAATTCTTAGTAAGAACAGTTTTCGTTTAAATCCCATTATCAATTATATGGTTTGTCCTCTTACTTTGGCAAGATACTTATATCAAGATGTTCTTTTTGTCCTATGTAAATGTGCTGTAAAAGGAACCCCTAGCAGGTTCTTTACCTGTACTCCTCAAAGTCTCTCTTTCTGTTCAGTTTTCTCACATGGAGAAGTCTGACACTTTATCTGATCAGCCTTTAAATGACTTTACATTCAAGAAAAAGAGACACAGCAGTAAGTTTAAGAATAACCTCATGTAAAACAGTGTTCTACTTTCAAGTTCTTTAATCCTCTGTTTTATCTATAGAAGCCTTTCACCAGAACTAGAATTTTTTCTCTAGGACCTGTCCCAACTGGTATTTGATACAAAAGCCTTTTGATTGCAACTGTTCATGATTTATTTAAAACTCTGCTGTCAGTAGAATTATAGGTGAAAGTTTCAAAGGGCCTACAGCAGTTAGGTGCTCAGTGCCTGAAAATCCCAGCCTGCAGAACTGATTTTGTCAGGACTTTGGAGGTGACAAGTAAATCATTATTTACCAGTAAAACTGATGTTTTACTTTCTTTTCAGGCATTGTGGCTATAGCAAAGCGGATCAAGAAGGGGATGAAGAACTTTACTTTCATTGTAAGTGTTTTGCTTTTTTTTCCCCCCTTTCCAAAATTTCCAATTGCAATAGTGTAGACAATACTAAACCAAGACTCCGTGAAAGATAATGCCATAGGAAATTTTAAAATGCTGTGTAAATAGCAAGTGGGAAGTTAAACACTGTAAAAATGTGACCTACACAAAAAGAATGCAGATTAAAGTCAACATTGCTCACACAGATGGTTTTATTTCTATACATGTCTATGATATACTGTTGTTTTCATTCTGCATTTTTTATTTTATTTTGGTTGCTTTGAATACACGTTTCACGTTGTCCTAATGATCCCTCTGAGGTGCAGTATTCAAGAGACCTTTGCCTAAGTGACTATTTGATTTTTACCTCAGGCAAACTTCAGATTGAGAAACTGTGAGTCACTGCATCACCCTAAAACGAAGCTGTTCTGCTCAAAAGCTGTTTTCTGCTACTGTGAATACAGTACCATCAATATTTACAAAACATAATGTCCTTAAAAATAGAATATTTAATATGAAGAGAAAGGTCAGCCACTTCATTACTGTTCTGTGATCTAGAATTACTTGGCTAGCTAAGAATAGTACCTAAAGCCTCTCTTGTTAAAATCACGTCTACCATCTCAATTTATACTAGAACCCTGGGAAAACTCAATAAAACGCATCTTTCTTGGGTTGATGACAATTGAAAATGTAAGGGGAGAGGAATGTTTTAATTTCTCCTCGAATTAGTCATTAACTCAGGAAGTGTGGTAAACTAAGTTGCAAAATTATTTTGAGCAACCATAATTGAAAAAATCACAGAATTAAACTGAACATAAGTTCTGACACAGAGTAATGCCTGGGTTTCCAGTCTTCTCCCATACCTGGTCGCACTCATATTAGTACAACTTCCATTTACTCATGCTATGCTGTATTTAGTCGTTGTTGTCTACCAATAATTGCAGTTGTAATTTAAATCCATGAGATTATTATGTTTTTTTACGAAAGCAATAGGGTTTATTTTAGATATGTTAAAATCATGAGCTATTATCTGACACTAATGTCACACGGAAAATGAAGTAGCCACTAGTCATAAATTCTTAGCATTTTCTCAATGCATTTCTCTTTAAAGGAATAGTTCTAGCCAAACCTCCACTCAAAATCAGATCAAGGTTCAGTTTTACCTTTCTTCCCTGAAAAAATCAGCTGGAAATTGATTACATTTCCTAAGTTTGGGTGTGTGGCTACCTAAATTCTTTAAATGCAGTAAGTGTCAAGCTAAGTAGTGACATCATTTCAGCTTTAGTCAATCAACTCATAAAATGTGCAAGAAAGGTGGAAAAGAATAATAAGATAAGAATTATTTATCACGCATTTCACAGTGCAGTGTATTTTAAAGAATTTGTCAAAAATCTCATTTTACTTAAATGCTACTCTTCTGGGAGTGATGGATTTGAAATTTGCCTCTCAATGCATTATAAGCTTTTCACATCTCCAGAAGAGCTACTGCTTTTACTTTTAAAATCCCCCTTATGTCCTTGAAGGAAAAGATCAACTATGTATTCTTGTATGTCAGTGTATAAAGAAAAGGGATACGCTAACTAAATAATTTCTTATCTCCATTATTGATGACTTTTTTTTTAAATTTCAGTAAAAGTGTAAATTAATTGATATGAAAGCTGCTACTTACTAATTCATAGTTGATCCAGAACTGGTGAGATTTTGTAAGTGTTCTTTTCCCTCATTTTACTTTCAAGAAATCTGGGTATCTAGCAAATTAGTCTGAATATTAAGCATACACGGTCTTTCTTAAATCATGGCACCAAATATAAGTCACTTCTTGCCAAACTAGTTTTTCATCATCTGGTGATTGTAAATGTAGTATTTAATTTCATTTGATAGCCATGTACAGAATGAGATGGAACCCAGTGCTGTGGTCATCAGCTGGGTCACAGAGCTGTGAACACCAGTTCAGTGGCCTTTTGCTCCATAACATCTAGACAACATTCTTCTGTGCTGAGGTACCAGACTGGATTTTCAAAAATGTGACTTACAGCAAGCACTTACTTAGAACAAAAACTTACAAGCAAACAGTTTTTAAAGCAGATTTTAAAGCAGTGCATGTAATGGACTATCATATATTTCATTTCAGTTCCCTTCATCTCTCTGTGACCTCAAGTGCTACACTTGAAGATACAAGTACAATGGAGGAGTTTAGTCAAGCAATTCAGATTTATATTTGGTTTCCTCCTCCCTTTTTCATCTAACAATGTCTGCAAATGCAGGCCAGCATTATTTCATGTTGCTATGCCAGGATAGCCTTGGCCTGTCAAAATGTTTTATGACAGCTTGAACAAAGAACCATCAGAGGCCCCCTTGAGATTCGCAAGGTTACTTCCAATCCAGGCCCTTTATCACAAACACAAGAGGATGTCTCCTTCTCCATCTCCTTTCCTTAAAGCACTACTCCTGGAGGTCAACCTACTGCTTAATTCTCATTTTGTCCAGTCTCCTTTGGTTTTAAGAAATAAATATTTATAATTTAAAAAAATTGCAGCATACGAATTTCCAATACAACTAAAAGAACATACATTTAAATACATGATGTGACAGATAACAACATCTGGGCAATATTTCAAATAATTTCTCTGGCTATAAATTCATTATATTCCTGAAACAATTTCTCTAGGGTTTTTTTTTTTTTTCTCTTATGGTTTGTGGATTTAGGTCATTAATACCATCTAAAACAAAAATACACATGATTGCTAAGCTCTTTTTCAATATATTTTCCAATTTAATATATTTTAAATTAAAATAAGACAAAGCAACTGTAAATTATTTATGTTTTATATTGACTTTTGATCCTGTTCTTGTATATCAGTATATCAATCAACAGAGGAACATTTTTGCATTTTCATATTGAGTTTTAATTCACTGATTTAATTAAACCTCAAGAGTATAATCCTTGTGAGCAAATTTATTTCATAAAAATTGCTTGATTAATTGATTTCCAGGGTTGCTCTGCTATCACCAGGAGTTTGTACTTTGACCAGAAGAGCAAAAAATAATTTACCTGAATCATCAGCAAACTAAGGGAAAAAACTGCATGCTGGCCAGAGCACTATGCTGCCTGAGTTGCACTAAGCATGGAGAAAGAATGAGCAAAAAAAAAGTTGCTGCACATTGTTCGTTTAGGGGGGCTTAACAGAGGAGATAATTGTGCCACAGAGGCCACTTTCCCTTCCTGTGCCTTTACAAGCTGGCTACAAGTGTTTCTCATGTTCATATTACGGTGCAAGAAGTACGCCTAAGGATGTAATTTCTAAGTGCTGTGAATAGTTTGACTACTGACACAGTCTACAAACAATATTATAGTCAGTAGTTTAAGCAAATTCAGTGGGGTGGAGGAGCCTTTCAAATCCCACTAGAGGAGAGAAGTAACATGAAGAAATGCTGTTTACACATCTTGGGTGAAGAGGATAAGCTGTCCTTACGCAGAAGAGAAGCTTTCACCTCCTCTGCTGGTGTTGCACCCTTTCCTCTGCTTTGTTTTTACTCCCACTCAACCCTTGCCTTTTATTCCATTAAGCACTATTTAATATTTATTACTTCTTTCAGTTCAAGAGGAGATGCAGATACTAATGTTAGTCATTTTCTAGAGATGGGATTGTGTATACTTGTGTCAGCATGCTTGCAGACGGTGCCTAAAACTAAGGTTGCCTCTCAGAGCGGCTCTGACTCAGGCAGCATGGAAACAGGTTCGCTCTTCCAAGGAGCACTCTGCATAATGAAATTCCTGGGCTGACTGCACAATAAGTGCTTTTGCTTCATCACAGTCATGCTTTCTTACATCATTACAGTTAAATTTCCAGGCACCAAAACCTACATTGACCCTGAAACCTACGAGGACCCAAATAGAGCTGTCCATCAATTCGCCAAGGAGCTAGATGCCTCTTGTATTAAAATTGAGCGTGTGATTGGCGCAGGTAAGGCTGCCGTGGCTTCCTGATTCAACTGTTCCATTTAGCTGGGATCGAAACTCATACATCATAATGACAGGCAAATAATTATACCTCAGGTATAGAAGAACTTTTTGCATTTGCCAGAGTGGTTAAGAGCAATGAAGCTGCACTCGCTTCTAAAATGTAAAAACAAATAGGGGAAAAGCCCAACAAAAACTAAAAAAAACCAAATAAATGAGTAAATTAAAAGTCTTGCTTGACATTGAAAGCTTACGGGTTTTTAATCATGTATCTGCTGTTAAAATTGGAACTGGGGGAGTGGGCCAGTCTTGCTGCCTGTTATTTACCTTCAGAGTAAAGGCAGTAGGCATTTGTGCAAATTCTGCTCACTTGCCTTTTGCAAGGGGGCTTTTTGACCTCTGCAGCTTTGTTCATGTGAGTAAGGAAAACTGGCTGCAGTACAAAATCTTAACTAGAGAGTAGGAAGGTCTTGTTTCTGTGTGATGAAATCTTCCCTAAGGCTGTTTTTCCTTCTACCATTTTTCTTTTTGATATTTTATGAATACAAAAAGTTATTGTTTAACTTCTTATGACTGATTGTAATTGCACCAGCACTACATTGCTTTTTTTTCTCTTGAACTGTCTACCACCTACTTAAGCCGTGGTGTTCATGCTCTAAAAAGGCAGTTTCATTTGTTTGCATTAATAAGATATGTGACATTTTTATTGCACTACTCAATGTAGTGAAATTAAGTTTCCATGAGTAAGAAAAATATCAAATACTTCAGATTCCTGGAGGAAATGTTCTTTTGCTTTCCTGTTGTTTTATATAAGTATTAGTAGAATACTTCTAAAATCACCCTGTACTTTGGTACAGTAAATTACATGTTGTGGTATTATTTTAAAACAGAAGAAGAAATATCTCCAGAATAAGTTGTTTTACCTGTAAAAAAATCTTTACACTTAGAATTCACAATGCCTTTTTAAAGTAACCTCAGTCATGTTGAGTCATGTCTTAATCAAGGAGTAGTAGCATTGAAATTAACCACACTGCTGAGCAAATTATTCCTTCAATGAGTAAGAGCATAAGAATCCAGCCCTTGCTAACTAGTAATTTTTGTGATGCTAGAATGGCGGCATCTCTTCTAATAAATACGCAATATGCAAGATTAGCATAGAAAAATTGCTGAGCTTTATCTTTTGGTTTGAGTTAAAAAGCTACCAGCATAGCAACAGTTCAGAGCACAAAGATGTATTCAGTTGGATTTTGCTAATGCCTTCTGAGAAAAATGCTGAAAACACTCGAGCTGCAGAGTATACAGTTTAAAATGCGTTTTCACTGTTATGACAAAATCCAGAATGTTAATTTTCTTGACTGCAGATGAATTTATTCCTGATTTCATTGAGTATAACTGTTAGCAAAAATAACTAACGTTTGTCAGTAGTCATTCTGAAGAAAGTTAATTAGGAGTGCAGCGGTGAAAGCATATTGTGTATGGCGTTTAGCTATGGCTTTAACCTGTTGATGTAAATAGCAAACAGGAGTGAAATGAAATGCAGTCCAGGAACAACAGAAGCAAACAGACCCAAAACAGCAGCTGAAACTCATACATCAAAGAAGAATATGGGATTTCTGCTGGTGACAGCACCAGAAAAGCCACTTAGCCATCTCAATATGCATCAGCAATGCTGGCCACATCAACTATTGAATAGTGCCACGTCTCTCAGACACAAACAGGGTGCAAGTATGCTTGTGCTCAATTTGCATGAGGGATATGTGCTTTCCTCGCCAACATTTTCATTACCATCCCGCTGCGGCCACCTGTCAGATACAGAATATTGTGTCCACTATGTTAAGTTTTTCATACCACACATCCTTTGTTTTAGCCTCTGCTTTGTTGACATGCTGAGCTAGTGGCTGTGCGGCTGTGCAGTATTCCCTCTCTAGTTGTCGTATTTGCCAGTTTGTTTTTGGGCATCATTTCAGCTGAATATACTATTTTCTTGGGAATAAAAGTAGTTTATTGGCTAGCATCCTGGCCTGAAGTGCATAACACACAAGTTCAAGTTTCTGGTTTGCCCAAGTGTGTGTGATCTGCCTTTGGAAATCAATCAAAATCAGATCACAGAGAGCTGGAAAGGAGTTAAGCCTTAGTGTCTCCTCTGCCAAGTATCCTAATTACCTGGCTCTGAAGTATCACAGACACACAGACACACTCCTATACTCACGTCTTGTTTTCGGCATGGAATAAAACAATTTTGGAAAGTACTGCTAGAGAAAATTGTTATCCTTCAGTAAGTTCTTGTGGCTAGGAGCTGTGAGTGAGGTGAGTGATGAATTCATTAATAGTCATCCATGTTGCTAATGAAGTGCGGGAGGGAGGTTAAGGCATCAAGCTAGGGATGTGAGCAGCTAGTTGTTGTGTATGTAACAGCTATACCTCGTGGCATACTTAGCTCAGTGCCCAAGGATGGTTGAGGATACTATGCAGGCAGGAGCACTTGTGTGGTCAGTTAGCTTAGGTACAGCATGGTATTAACAGAGGTATATGGAGTTGGTTTGAGCTAACCTTAGTTCAGCTAGCATAGAATGTGAGAGACAGGAGTTTGGTTCTGTATGCGGTCACGTCCTATAAGATTCGTAAAAAGAGCCATACTGAGTGGAGATTTACTCGGACAAGTCAGTTGGAAGTGGTCAAAGGCATGGTCGAAGTTCTGCCCTTCTGGATGAACTGTGAAGCCAAGTTCCCGGATACTGTTTTTTTCTTTCCCAAAGCTCTGCTTGGGGCTGATAGGAGAACAGTAGTGCTCAAATACTGACAGTGTCATAAGCAAGACTTCTTGCAGCCCATCCATTAGAACACTCCAACATCTATCTCTTCAGGCATTCAGCCCAATTTCCAAGCATACCTCTCTTCACTGACAGCCAGACACCTTGTCAGTGTGCATGTCCACTTAGGTCCTGATCCCACAAGGTTTCTCCCAAAAGGATTCTCTGATCAAACTCTCTGTGTAGGTCTTGCCTAGTTCAGTCATTTTTTTCAGCACTCCTCCTGAATACATGTCTCAGATGTAGGTGTGTCTGCATACTTGTGTATACGTAACAGCTTAATGTCAAGGCACTCCACAGGTATGCAGGAGATAAATTTCTGACTTGGTTTGATTTGGAGGAGGGACATAGAACCATATCTCTCAAACTCCAGATGAATTTGCAAAGTACCAGATTATTAAATATTTTTGTGGTTAATCTTTCTTTTTAAAGAGATGTTCCCTTTTATTCAGTGTAAGATATGTTACTACCCTTTTCTTCTATGTATGCAAGGAGATTTTTCTTCCTGTCTACAGAATTGGAGATCTCACTTTCGCTCTTTGCTGACACAGCTGTGAGGCAAGGGACAATTCTTAAATCTTTCATAATCTTGTTAATAGTGAGGTAGATATATTGCCATTCAGCTCCACATCTCACATGCTTCCATCCTCTTTCCTGTCTGATGGAGTCAAATTACTTGTCTTTCAAATTTGGTTGTTGGGGCTTTCTTTTTGTATACTTTCTGGCTGTTTGGTCTTTTTTATCACAGGCTTCTTCGAGTTCTAATTGTCTGTTAGTTTAGAACCTTTTACAAACTTGCAGCATTTGCTTGTGTTTGTTTAATGTAACAAAATTGTTACAAGTCACACCTTTCATTTCATAATCTGTAAAGTAAATTATCCTGCTTGAAGGTAATAATGCAGTGCTTCATTTAACACCATAAGGATGCCAAATTAAAAGCAGCTCTGCAAGAGCTGCCTTTTAAAAGAAAGAAGCCCGCTGGAACTAAAGATAGCAAGGAAACCATGTAGAGCAGAATGACATTTTTAGTTAGGAATAGTATAACTATTTCAATAATAGTGTTTTCATATGAAAGCCACTCCATTTTTTATTTTATATTTTTTAAAAAAATGCAAGGAATTGCTAACAAGTCTTTTAAAATATTAAAATAACAGTCCTGTCAGTTGGCTTAACTGAAGTGTTTATTCCATAAGGGTCAGCAATTCATTTAAGGTGTATGCCGAAGTAATCCATTTCAAATATGAACACGTTAAATTTAAACACACACTTAGGTGGCTATTTGAATCAAGGCCTAAAAAAAATACTGGTATTTAGAGTAATTCAGCATTGATCTACTTCATTTTAGGAGAGTTTGGTGAAGTGTGTAGTGGGCGTCTAAAGCTTCCTGGCAAGAGAGACGTTGCAGTAGCCATAAAAACTCTGAAAGTTGGCTACACTGAGAAGCAGAGGAGAGATTTCCTGTGTGAAGCAAGCATCATGGGGCAGTTTGACCATCCCAACGTGGTTCACTTAGAAGGAGTTGTTACCAGAGGTAAGCAGCAGCTCAGTCTGTCAGTCAAATAACAACACGATGGCAGAAATTACTCTGCCTTATTCATGGTCAAAGATTCAGATTATAAACAGACTGCACACTCCTAATGGATTTTCTCCTGATGCGTAACTAACTAAAACAATACTTACTTTATGCTACAACCTGAGGAAAAAAATTTTGATGCACGCATGATTAAAAGATGAAGTACTTTGAAACATGTTATTTTTCTAGTTTCATTTAGCCTCAAAGACCATGCAGAGAGATAAGGTTTCTCATGTCCTTTCATATTATCTGAAGTGTCATTATTCCAGAGTCCTGTTCACACAGCAGGAGTTAGGAGAACACACTGATGTTTTGATTTGTATGGTTTGATTTTGTGAATCATGACCACTTTCCATGCAGATATTTAAGAAATTAGAGCTCTCTAACAGTGCTGAAGGGCTCAGAAATATTCAATGTCTGAATAATACAGTCCTTCAAAGGAATAACATGTGTTTTATCAAAAAAAAAGCACTCCATTTGTTTTGCAGTTCTCAAATAGCTGTCTTCTTTTCTTTCAGGGAAACCAGTCATGATTGTAATAGAATACATGGAGAATGGGGCATTAGACGCATTTCTTAGGGTGAGTACCAAAACGAAAACTTATATAAAAGTGACATATATTATATATTGACACTTTTTAAAAATATTCCTTACACTTGGGCATATATGTATACATATATATATATACACACACATCCATATACATGCATGATATTCATATGATTTAAATGGTTTTCAGGTTGAAATGGAGTTTTGACAAATACTAGCAGCTCTCTATGTTATCTCAGCAAAACCAGATCAAAAATGAGAGGATCAGACAGGATCATGTGGGGACATTCTAGGAATTTACGTGATTTTGTGTGGCATAGACATGGTGTGTTTTATTATAGCCACCAGTTGAAATTAAAACCACTGATACCTGAAGCTCAATCTTCTGCCTTTTGGGAACAGAATTTTATTGTGTCAGCATGGTAGAAATCAACATAAAAGAATCCCTAGATGAGCTATGATTCTCTTTAAGAGATGAACAAAGAAAAAATAAATGCAAATTCAGAACAATTTAGTGGTTTTTAAGTGTGTTCTGAACTCTCCAGTTCTGACTCCTTACCATATATACAAGACAGTGTGAGATGATGCGTAAACACTGTATAGAGAACAGAAAATACATTTTTTTAAATAAACTCCAAACTGTGAATGAAAATTATCAGTAGCTGGGGTTACAAAAAGGAGGTTCTTCTTATTTTCTTCATACAAATAATTATTCTGAGAGATGAAGAGCATAGAAGCAAGCTCTAGGAACATTAGGAAATCTTCATTAGATAATCTCTCTTCAACGAGACTTGCCTCAAGTTAGCAAGAAATGTATAGTGGTTAGCAAGTTTTGTTACTATCGGAACATTAATTATTCACAGATTTCTTAACTGGATGTATTGCTTTATCTCTGAAGAATGTGTGTTTGAAGTGAGTTTCTTTGCCACAGAAGGAGTAAATAAGTAGAAAGCTGAAGCCATAAAACTAATTCTTATTTCTCTTCTCAGCTATACTAACAAGAATTGCTGCTCCTTTCTTCCCTGCAGAAACATGATGGGCAATTTACAGTCATTCAGCTAGTGGGAATGTTGAGAGGAATTGCTGCTGGAATGAGATATTTGGCCGATATGGGATATGTACACAGGGATCTTGCAGCACGCAATATTCTTGTCAACAGCAACCTTGTTTGTAAAGTATCAGACTTTGGCCTTTCCAGAGTAATAGAAGATGATCCAGAGGCTGTCTACACTACAACCGTAAGATAAATCAATGGGTTTTCATAGTTTTGAGATGTGGTTATTAAGAAGTGTATGTTCTGGAGGGTATAGATGAGAGGATAAGAGAAATATATTAATTCCTTGGGAGATGTTAACCAGTCAAAAGTAAGAGTCTCTGCAGAAATCTGTCTCTAATTAGAAAATAATATTTTTTTAAGAACATGCATTTTTATTTGATAAAGTTCTAAAACTTTTGTACAGTATCTTCATTATTCCATTCCTCATGATTTTTTGATTGAACAAATAAGGAAGTTTTACCCACAAAAATTTTAAACATCTGATTTACTATGAGTCAATTAAAATATTTGTAGGCTATTACTATTTTTCAGGCTAGATTTTATCTCACCAAAGGGTTGATTAGCTTGAGGCTAGTCTGTGACAAAGCTCAACTCCAATATTTTCCCTTGCTTTTGGGTGGGACGCTTTTCTTAAATAAGCATTAATCAGGCACAGTATGCTCTTTATTCTTTTGTTGAGCCAGCTCCAGTTTCCCACCCATGGGGCCTCCCTGTACCTAGTTTCTCATGCTGAGGGAAGGAGGGGCCCCTGGAATCTGCTCCGACAGGCACAGGGGTCCAGGAAACCGCACCGGTGTTCACAGCTGTCGCTCCTGCCGTTGGGCTCTAAGTGGAATCCTGGTTTAAAAATGTCAGACTAAGATTTTGGGGGAGCCATAGGACAAGCCAATGGGATTTATATGCACAAGTTGGGATTCCCCTCACCTAGGTTCAGCCAGTCAGGAGTTAAACGGCTAGAGTAAATCAGACATCTAAGCAGCCCTTTAAAATTAGTGGAGGGATGAGCACTTCCGGAGACTTGCATCCAACTTAGCTTATACAAGTATCTAAGTGTCTATGTTCCAAGTGTTTTATGATGCTAAACTTCCATAGACACCTTGGAAAATTCTGCAGTCAGTCAAACATAGCAGATCATGTAAGTGTTGCTTTTGATGTTGATGGAAATAATTATAAATGCATTCTGTGGAAGATGATATGAAAATTCTGTGGGGGAAAAAGAGAACTTTCTTCCTTTTTTTTTTTTTCATAGGGTGGAAAAATTCCAGTGAGATGGACAGCTCCAGAGGCCATTCAGTACCGCAAATTTACATCAGCCAGTGATGTGTGGAGTTACGGAATAGTTATGTGGGAAGTAATGTCTTATGGAGAACGGCCTTACTGGGACATGTCAAATCAAGATGTAGGTTTGTCTGGTTGTGAGTGTGCGTGTGTGTTAGTAAAACAAAAATTACACATTGCAAACACATACAAATGTATTTCACTATAAATACATAAAATGTTGTTTTAGAAATAAGATTTATCAAAGTACTTTATGGTTGTCACAAAATGAAAAAGTTACAGAGCTTTCACTTTTTACCAAAATCAAAATCTTTCTTCTGCCTCATGGATATTGTAGGTTTTTGTCCTAAGTATCAATTAAAACTGAAACATCAAAAATAGCAATATGTGCTCTTCACTTTACTATGCTTGAGCATGGAAAGAATTAATTTCTTTCCAATAAAAATAATTCTGAGGTTTCTGACCTTAGAACAATGATTAATCATTTTAAAAAAGTTGTTAAAAGTCTGACTGGCTGTTAATGACCTACTTTGGCTTTTTCAAGTTAATTATGCTGATTTAACAGTACCCTTGTTTGCATAAAATATGATCCAGAGCAACAGGTCAGCAGTGATAGAACAGATGGGTGTTAATCTTGATTTCTGACAGGAGTATCTATTAATATAGAAATTACACAGGAAAAAGTCATACAGGTGTGAAAGATGTCAGAAAGAGTCTCATTTAAAGTTTTTCAGGTGGGGGCTTGAGTGGGCTTTTTAATTGTAATATTAATTTTTGATTGAATGATCAACATCAAAGTTCAAAAAAAAAAAGATAAAAGTGTAGATGATGAGTCAGTCTGGCACAGTGCAAAGTTGTTAATATTTGACAGGTCTCAGTGTCAAAGATTTCATGGACTGTCAAAATATGGGCAAACAAGTCCTTGGGGCAGAGAAAGAGAAATATTGACATTCCCCAGACACCCAGTAGAGTTTCATTTCTTTTGACACCTTCCTTCTGTACTAGATTCAAACATAAAAGAAGTCTGACAGGAATATAAGATGCCTCAAAGGCAAACCTTACCTATCTTTCAGGGAACAATAAGGAAAAACTTTTAAATAGAGGAGAAATTTTGATATCTTTTTGTTTCTTTCTAGATTTTGAACAGTATTCCTTCTGTTGAAAACTGCATGTAAAGCACATGGCTGAGCCTCTTTCAAAAAATAGCTAATTGGCACTTCTTACAGTTTTATCCCTTTTTAGCATCTTTCATGATAACCTTCAATAGCACATAGTTAAAAGATGCATCAATTGCTTGGTAAAATAATTCCAAATATTGTTGTATGCTGTGATCTTCAAGCATGTCCTCCCACATCGTATACACATCCTTCCAAGCACACAGATAATCCATGATGCAAAAATTTAGAATCACCTAATGATTTGTTATTTATTCTCCTTCAAAGTCACAAGTTGGAGTATTTAACAGGAATGAAAAATTCTAAATGTGTCCTTCTAATTTTCACACTCATTTTATATATTTTAAGTGTATCATTTTGCCTAAAAGTGGATGTGGGTGTAGTCATAGACCAGACCAGACCTCCTAAATAATAGGCCTCCCTGACTTTGGATCTTTTGATGGCATTTCTTTAGTTCTTCCCTTCTTCCTTTAAGTTATTGCTTTAGACTGATGGAAGATACATATTTGCATTGTGAACTCTTTTCAAGCAAAACCGTCCTTTTAGCAATGACCTGGAGCTAGGGTGCACCAAAAGAACACTCATCCTACAAACTCCCTGCAGAGACACAGCAGGCTGAGCATAGATGATAGACAGAGTTGTCCCAACTTCCCTGAACAGTGGGCTTGCCTCAGCTTAATCCTTGCTAGTAAGAGTAGCCCTCAAACCCCCATGCCCCTATTAGATTGCTGATGTTCTTGCTCTCATTTTGTTGCTGACCCGAGTGCGGATTATTTCTTCAGAAAAGGGCAAGGCTTTACTTCTGGATTTCTTACCGTTATTATATTCATTAATTTGTATTATTATTATATGACCATAATCAGAGTTACAACATTACATTGTCGAGTTACCCATATTCAATACTTCCTTTTTGGCATCCAGTATTTAAAGTGAACAGATACGGTCCTCTTCTATTCTGCTTCACATCCTCAGATAGCCTGATTATGAAAAAAGCATAGTCTTAACAGTATTCCCTTTTACTCTTTTTGCAGCAAAAGCAGAATTTCAAAAACAAATTGTGGGAAGTGTAAATAATATAAATCAATTCTATTAGTAAGAACTCCAGCTGTTTTCTCTTTGTGGATTTGCTTATTAAAAAAAATAGGGTAAAAAATCCTACATCTATTTCATTATCTTTGAGTACAGGTTTTTTTGAACACCACCTCCTCCTTTCTTAGCAGAGTGGACACTTGTCATACTTCATTTATCAATATTTTAGAAAATTTTTTCAATGTTTTGGATATTCACAGCAATTCCATCCATCTCTAGCTGACTCATTATTTTATATTTCCATTTCACCCTTCTTGCTGCAAATACACAGCAAGAAGCTGATTCTGATATATCACCAAAGCCTTCCAAAAACAGTATCATCATCCTGATTTCCACTTTGCTTTGGGTTTCTCTGCAGATCATAGTGAATGGGGAAAACTCCTTTTCTGATCCTTTCATTCATGTTTTCACTCTCCCTTATATTCTTGGATTCTTATGTAGAGTGTTTGCCAGTTCTGAGGGTATTAGATATTTTGGTGGTTGCATTGCTGTTGCTGGCACCTACTCTTTCATTCCTCATTGGTGATCTCTGTCTTCTGACCTCTTAAGCAACTACTTCATTTGTGGTAAATCATATGTGGCATGCTCAAAGTGCTTAATACCTTTTGCTGTTTAGAAGGTCAAAAATTTCTGCACTACTTTTCACAGAACAGCAATTGTCCTGTACATACTGTAGCTTATTTTTCACTTTTATTTCACTGCTACTTTTAAGCATAAGGAGCTGTTCTTTTCTTCTTCCTCTTAATATAGCTCTAAAGGATCTTACATTTTACTTTTAATGTTTTCTTTCCTATATAGTTCTGTTCTTCCAGTTTCCCTGTTCTTCCGCAGAAAACCTCTCTCCACACCCTCTCTGACAGACAACTTCAACGTTTCTAAAAGGTCACTGCACTCATTCTTCAAGGTGTGGATGTTTCTGCAGGAATTGAATATTTCTCAGTCATTTTTGAGCTGTAGGACAGTACTGTCATTCTAAATGTTCAGAGAGAAAGCTGAGGCCTAGAGAGATGAGGCAACTTCCCTCAGGTCAGAAGGACATTCTGTGACAAAAACCTGCAGTCAGTGCCCTACCACTGGGCTATGCCTTCTCTTTTCATAAAATTTCTTTTATGCAAAAGGTTTTGATACAAAACCTGGCTGGATTTCAGCCAGCTTTTTGAAGGTCGTTCTGTATTGTCTGCAGTTCTACTTTGCAGTCCACTGCTTTTGTGTTTTCTCAAACAACATACAGAATATTTTCTGTGCGAGGTTATTATTTTTACTAAAGCCTGGATATTCACCAACTTTGTTTATTATACCAGATCTACTTCCCAGAATAACATCCAGAACAGCTTATGATCTTGCTTTTTTCTACAAAATGAAGGAGAAGACAGTCCTATGCACTCCCCTTCAGGAACAAGCACCCTTCCTTAGCAATTCTAATGCTGCTGCGTCAGTCAATGTCAGTATACTTGAAATCCCCCATGAACAGTGTTTTAGCCCTTTTACACTAGCTTTTCTTATCTGCCTTGCTTCCTGATGTGCTTTTTTATTCTGCCCTCAAGGTTTACAACAGTTTGCTGTGATTTTACTTTATCCATTTTTAGTTTTTACTTAAATCCAAATGGACTTGGCTAAGGAAGTCAACGGGTGGGTGTAATTCTTGGTTCAGACATTTATGCTCTCCTTTGATCATATCATCATCTAGCAGCATCTTTTATTAAATCTAACTTTCTGTGATATATTAAAATAGCATTTACCCAGGTCTTTCTCTCTCACATGGCGCAGTTCTGCTGCTTTATCATTACTATAACATGGCTAGACATAGAATACAACTTTTCTCCCTGACAATTTCTATCTGCTACACATTTTTCTTGGATCCTTTCATAATACCTGCAGGCTTCTTGTATTTTATATGTGCATGCACAGATATCTATCCATTTAAAAGTCAGTTGCTTCTACCACACACTCTTTCATAAAAACCTTGGGGCAAGTAATAATGCTTTCTGAAATAACCCGATTTATCAAGCTATCTGTTGCTCCCTTGGTGAATTTAATTGTTGTTCCCCACTACTCACTTGTCTAGGTAATATAGCTATGTTCTGCACATATAGAACAATATGCTTAATAAGCCCGAAGATGAAGCTGGGGAAATTATTTGAAAACCTGAAGGCTAGTGTCAAAACAACAGACTCATATTTTTGCAACACTCATGGCAAATTTTAGTTTATTGATTTTTAGGTTGTTTTTTTTTTTTTTTTTTTTTGTTTTTTTTTTTTTTTTTTTTTTTTTTTTTTTTTTTTTTTTTTTGTTTTTTTAATTTTTTCTTATATATTTGAACTGGGTAGCAGTACACATTCTTTAAATTACTGTCGATAAAAAATTATTAACTATGTTGGCTACTAGGTTATAAAAGCAATCGAAGAAGGCTATCGTTTGCCAGCGCCCATGGATTGCCCAGCGGGACTGCACCAGCTGATGCTGGATTGTTGGCAGAAGGAACGCGGTGAAAGGCCAAAGTTTGAGCAGATAGTTGGCATTCTGGACAAAATGATTAGAAATCCGAACAGCTTGAAAACCCCACTGGGAACCTGTAGCAGGTAAGAAAAGCTTTAGTGTGTGTTCTTATGACAGTGCACATGGCTGGGCTCTGGATGTTCTGCTTGGTGGCTGGTTCCAGTTCACACTTATTTAATCTTTCATTTCCTCCTTCTTTCTGTTCCCTGTCCTTCTCTTCCCTCATTTGCCCTTCTTTTTTACCATGATATATAAAGCCAAAAAGGACTTTCTTAGAAAAAAAAAAAAACAAACAACCAAAATGAAGTAAATATCGCAGAACTAACACATTTCTCAGTAAACTACTGCCTGCTCATCACTCTTTCCACACTCTCACCACTAGTCTATGTTTTCCTTGTTTCTTAAAATCATAAAGTCTGGAGGGCAAGGATCATTGTCTATTATAGTTTTATATGATGCATCCCTTGCCCTAGGAAACTGCTACAGTAGAAATAGTAATTAACAATCCTCATGCTTGGCCAATGTACCTTGACATGCTACACTCTAGATTTTTATCTTTCATTTTCTGGCTTTTAACTCCTTTCAGTGATTGCATCTCATTGTATTTCATGATGTAGTTTTTAATGGCTTCTTCATAAATTTCAGGTGAATTATTTAATCAAGGTAATCTTTTGATCTGCTAGCTAGATCACTGCACTAGGGAATCAACTGGCCTGTGTTCTGCTCCTGATTCTTCTACTGACTGATTTGCTGTGTGACCTCAAGCAACTTACTTTATGTCTCTGCTCTTCCCTTGTCTTTGTTTTGTCCCATCCAATTGAAAAATGGGAATAGCTACAACTATATTTTCTAAGATGCGTAAAAGAATAGCATCTTTATTTTGCTCAGCAACGTAGAGACAGCTGCTGTCATGCTAGGTATTAAGGTTGATTTTCTGCTGGTAACAGTAGTCCATTAGGCTGATTTTGCTCACTCTGACCTTTCATCTTTTATGTGAATAAGCTTAGGAAGTACATATTGTGAGCTACAGAGTAGTCAAGAGCTATTCACAGAATAATCTAAACTGTGTATAAAGGCCTATTACTTTCTACTCTCGACATTTTTAATACCCAAAACTTATTTGACTCTCACCTTGCTAAATACTCCCTGATGTTTTACTCTCTTTGGAAACAACTTACTTTCCTTTTTCCTTCTCCATAGACCAATTAGCCCTCTTCTGGACCAGAACACTCCCGATTTTACCACTTTCTGCTCCGTAGGCGAATGGTTACAAGCTATTAAGATGGAAAGATATAAGGATAATTTCACAGCAGCAGGCTACAACTCTCTTGAATCAGTTGCCAGGATGACTATTGAGTAAGTTAGTACTGGGCATGTTTAACTTGCATTTAGGGTATTTCTAGGTAAAATAACGCACAATGTTCAACTCCAAAACTTTACCCTGAGTACAAACATTGTACTTGGGGTCAAACCAGCCGTTTTAGCAGCTGATGATGTTGTATTAGAGCATCTCATGAAAGGGCAAATACCCTGCTACCTCTGCGTGGCATCATATTTCTCCCTACTTTTCAGACCAATTGAAATAACACAAAGGGACTAGAATTTGAAGGAGAATGTGGCCCTTTTCAAAGTATGTATGTATAGGAAAATAACCATTTTGCCTCCATCACCTAATTGGTACCTTTTTCCCGATGTGTTCTGGGAAGATGTGGAATTTTCTTCTAATTGGCTGGGGGCTGTCTGTGTCCTGCAAGACAGGACTTTGCATCAGGATAAGTCTGTAGAAGCAAAACAATTTTCTGAAGGCAAACATGGCCTGTATCAGTACTGTCATCTTAAAACAGGTCTTCTTGGCACCCTGCAAACAACTTTCTTGTCCTGGTGGTTGCCAAACCTGTAGTTCCTCTTAGAGAGCAGTGGGTTTCTAAACAAGTTTCTAACCCAATATTCTCAAGATTTCAACCCTATTCTTACCTGCCTGGTGTCACTAGGGGTCTCAGCCTATAGCTTGGGAACTGTCATCAGAGTCCACAAGCTTCTAGCACTAGTAGGGGCGGAGTTGAAACTGCTGCTCCCCATACATTTGCATGATGGGTATGTGTCAATATGCCAAGGCTTTCACTAGGCATCTCTTTAGGAAACAGGCTATGATCCCCAAAATCTTGTATTTATACATAACTTTGTCCTGAAAGCCACCCAAAGTATATTACAAGAGAAGTGTCTTTGTCTTTGGGTGTCCTTAAAAGCCACGATAAAAGATTATCGTAATATAAAACATACTGACCTCCTTCTCAGATGTGGAGACCCACACAGTGTAATTACATGACACTTGTCATGTAATTGCACTCCTCTCTGAGAGGTTGAACAGCGCCTGTTTGAGCTTCCCAGTACTGAGCTGAGGTTACAGCGTAGCTTCAATATCAGAAACCTGTAGTCCAAACCACTGCGTAGCTTTGACTCAGAGTTGAATACCATACAATAGCAGTCTAAGTTGAAAAATTAACAATGTACGCATTTATCTTCCCCAGGGATGTGATGAGTTTAGGGATCACGTTGGTTGGTCATCAAAAGAAAATCATGAGCAGCATTCAGACTATGAGAGCACAAATGCTACATTTACACGGCACTGGCATCCAAGTGTGATAGACATTTCTCCCTTATGAGGGAGGTGACAGACTGAGAGAACAGCACTGGCCTTCAGTATATATGAAGTGCTGCTAGAAGACACTTGATTTCCTGGGTCCTTCCTGCAGTGAATAGAAGAGCTACAAGAAGCACCTACAGACTTGAACTCCTAAGTGCCACCAGAATTTATGAAAAGGGAATTAGGATCCACCAGTGGTGGCAAGGAAAACAGCAGTGACAATAAACAAAGTACTACCTGAATAAACATACAAACACCTTGAGCTCTCTAACCTCCTTTTTATCTAATAGACTTTTTAAATGTACATAAAAATTTAAAAAAGAATATATTTGTCAGATAAAATCATGATATTATTGTTGAATTCAACAAAATATTTTCCTTAAATCTGTGATTTCTGAATCTTTTTTTAATCATTTGTGTTTATTCTTCATAAAGACTTTCTTTTAGTATGATGTTTATATCTTTGGACCTTTTTAGTGCTAATTCAATGACACATTACTACACTGGGTACCTCTGAAGGATTATTTGAGTTCCTAGAGATTTAAGAAGCATGACCAAGCAATGTATATCAATCCGAACTTTGGTATCCTTTTGTGCCATTTCCTTTTGTTAAATCAGCACCGTATTGACATGGCTAGCTAATTGGCAGGGAGTCAGGAAAATGCAAGTTGCCAAGAGCTCTGATATTTTTTAAAGAATTTTTTAAGGTTATACATATGCTATCTTTTAAAAGAAAATAAAAGAGAAAAAAAAAAGTAAAGAAAAAGAAAAGCAATAATGACCCCTAAGTAGTTCTAGGCACTTTTAGCAAATTGTTTGCAAGATGATTTTAATGGACTAGAGTTAAACTGAGATATATTCTAAGATGTAGATCTACAACTGTAAACCTCCTGAGACACAGCATTGAATGGACAAGTGATTGTAGGAGTGTCTCAGAACAGGGGTGCAGTTCTCCAGTGTTACCTAAACCATTTAATCTGAGCACATCACATTTTTTTTCAGTACTCTGCATTAGCAAATCTAAGAGAAATAGCTGGTGTATATTTTCTATGAGTTTAAGCCGTATGCAGTCCAGCTGTCAGAATAAGGACATAGCTTTTATATGAGAACTGTAGAGCATGAGACAAGGGGCAGTTCAGAATTTTCAATTTTTTTACAAGCTTTTGCTGCTCTGAACAAACATGCATGTGCGTGGTCACACAGACACAGCAGTCATTCATCAGGAACAGAGATGCAAAGGTAGTTGCTCAATGGAATATCTTTTTACACCATTTACTTATATATAAATTTTCTTTGATTAAAATATTTAATTACCATAAGCAATAATGAACAGTGTCTTTACCGATATTGCAAGAATGTATATGAACCAGAGAGAAATGCTTTAAAAAAAAATCTGAAAATTGTGAACTACCCCAGCAATGAAATGCTGTACTTCCAAAGAGAATTGGGCTGCTTCTATTGATTTTGATAGAGAAAGATCCCAGGGATCAGTCATAAATTGGTCTGGTTTGATAATGTGGGCATCCACACAAAAAAAATAAAAACAAAAGAAAAACCTTGTAAATGTTCCTTTGTAAAACTTGTAAATTTTATTTATACTGTCTTGTTTTGTACACACATTTATGTGTAGTGAGCTCTGAATACATTGAAAATGCACTATATTTTTCTATTTTACTTGCAGAGCATCACAAACAAACATGTATATTCAGTGCTACATAATGTGTTTTCCCACATTTAGGACCAAAGATAGTTATCAAAAACTTAAATGCATCACTTTCCCACCTCCTTTTTTCTCCCTTTTTTTAGATCACTGTACAGTGTTATATTTGTCATTTTATTTATTTGTTTCATTAGAAAAATCAGTTTGGTTATACTAATTTTTTGTTCCCCCCACCTTTGTTGAAGAAAATCTGTAAAAAGCTTTTAACTAGCATAATCCCGATACATAGACACTTCCATTTGTAATCTTTGTAATAGACTGTAAATATATTTTTGGAACTATAATGCAATGTGCATAAGGGTTATTTTTCAGTGTCCATATATGATTGTTTATACAATTCACAGCACTTTACAGTCATGCTGAGAAGCCTAATTTATTGCCTGGATTTGGGCAGAGTAAGAAAATAAGGTGACTATTCTTATTTCGTATTAGATTGTCATTCAGTAGAAATGGAGTTATTTTCACGTATGCAGCTCAAGATGTTTTTTTAACTATTAAAATTAATTTTCTAAAAATACTGTAGGAGTAAGATGCAGAGTAGACTGCATGCCCAATATTGAAATTAGTGCACGCAAGCACTTGGCCAAGGCATTTCAAGTAACCATGAGAACACAATTAATAAATACACGATTAATAAACATCCATTTTGTGTTATAACAAATGCTAAGTGCCTCGCTACTGTGGTGAGCATCTGTGGGCAGCTGGGCAGGGTGCTTGTCAGTCTTGTTGCTGCCTTAGGCACCCAGATGAGAATTTAGCAGTCTTAAGTTCAGACACCTGCTTCCTTATGAATCTTGGCTACTGTTTCCAAGGGCTTGGTCATCAAAGGTGCGATGCAGCAATGCTGGTATTGCTGAGAACCTACAAACCCTAAATGCAAAAGAATTGAGGCCAGGCTTCACCTTTAGGACTTGTTCAATATTCTGAAGCACAGAGGCCTCGAAGCATGTGTGGTGACTTGGGCTCACGCATGTACAAGTGAGGGCCCTAATGGTATTTCTTCCTTAATTTTCCTGGTTTGATTTAAGCCATCTTCTTTGAATAGTAAATATATTTTAGCATTCATCTATATACCTTGACTGCCTTAATGTTGCCACAGATTTTTACACATTTGAAAGTGGTAGAGTAGACCCAGAAAGCACAATCGCGATCAACCGCAATCAATCAGATAACTTATCTATATGTTCAGATCATTACTGCAATTTAGAGCACATGCATGTAAATTGATTTGTAACTGGTAGAGCAGCAACATATTGACATTGGTTGCAGTTCCCCAGGTTTCAAAAAACACAGTCCAGGGTAAGAACAATAGAGTGCCAGAGAAAGTTGATGTTCATGGGAGGAACTGAAAAAAAAGTTGGGTCACAGGGAGAATCAAAGGCTAAATGATGAAAAAAAAAAAAAAATCAGTTCCGGCTTCATTTCAAAGAATTTGGAAATTGTGCATTGCTAACGACAGATTGTCAGGCTGTCTGTGAGGCTGATCTTTCTTGACTTTATCCATCTACAAGCATCTAGAAGAGAGATGCCTAAAGAAAAGCAGGATGAATCTCCCTCTGGGAATGCTTATCTCCATTAGCTGTAGAGGGAAGCCAGATGATTAGCTTAAATTAGGCGTCTAATATCTATATAGCTAAAGTTAGGTAAAGTGATTCCTACCCTATCTGTCCTTGGCTGCTACAGTTTTCCTTGTAAGCCGAGTGTCATAGAAAGGCAGCTCCTCCACCACTGGTATATCCCAGAATGTATTTAAACTGGGCTTTATCACAGAGAGAAGTGATTTTTTTTATTATTATTATTATTATTCAGAGGCTTGTAACAGGTCATCTAAATGCTTTTTGTATGTGGATATCAATTCTTGAAATTTTTTGTGATTGTTCTGAAGAAGACCTGCCTAGTAAATTACAGTTATTTAATATTTTAAATAATCAGAAATACTTGCTGACATACTGCTTTAGTCCAGAGGTTATGTGATCAGATATGATAGTTGCTGTTTGCAAAACCATGTTTATCTAAAGCCTTGTCATGTAAAAATCTCCAGGAGGCAAAGATGCTTAAATGTATCTCAATTTGAATGTTGCCCTTAATATCTCAATAATTGAGCTCTGTCTGTATTATTTTCAATTTAAAATGAGGTTTTAAATATTTGTTTAAGCTTGAATTATCTGGCATCCACTGAGGGCGTTTGAAAAAGTGATTTTAAATTAAATTTGCTTTTCTCCACTAATAGTAATACACAATGAATAGTTTCCACTGTTTTGAATGTTACAAAAACTATTGCTTTAATGTGGGGGATGAAGGGGTTTATTTTTGTTTTGTTGTTGGTATTTTTTTACATTTATTGGTTAGTAGTTGAAATAAAAAAAATAATAATTTGTCCGTAACTTTCTAAGTAATTCATATATAGCAATTTTGAGAATGATTTAAGTTCTGTGACTTTTGGGTTACTGCTGAGATGGTATTCGTGTCACTACAGCCACTATGCTAGGAGATACAGAGACACCCTGCCACAGGGGCAGGTTCAGCTAACATTCTGTTGCCCGGTAATGGCATGATGCAGTCCACTGGCTGTGTGAAAGGAGTGAAGGGCAACTCCGCCAAAAAATGGTCATTTCACCTTTTAAAATTATACTTGTTACATGTTAGAGCTAAAACATCCTTAATTCACTGCCTCCCTGCATGTGGTTAAAAACTGTTGTGCTCATGATATGCATTTGGGCTTTGGTGGGTTTTGTTTGTTGGTTGGGTTGTTTCTCTTATTTGTTTTATTTTAAACAAGTGGCATTTGAGGTTCTCATGGAAGAGAGCAGATCCCATACAGAATGGCAAGCGCTGTTTTAGGAAAGTACGATACAAATTCTTGCCCAAGAGCCATTCTGGCAGCAGGTGCTGCAGGGGTATTCAGACAGTTGGTGCTAAGATTTGCTGAGCAGCTATCACAACAGGGTTTCTCCATCTTCAGGACATGTTCTTCTGATCAATTAGCTGATATATAGAAACAGGCAAATTTCCCCCCCCCACCCCACCAACTTGTAATGGTCCTGCATATGGTAGATTTGAGATTTGCAAGACTACTCAAAAGTCTTAGTCTTAAACAAATTTCCAGTAAAACAAGAAATCCTGGGCTGCAGCCTGTATTTTTTCCCGTATTCCCTTAAGGGTTTCAAATGTAGTCAACCATTACTTTTAAACAGATATCTTTATTTTTTGCGTAATGCAGCCCTCTATTTACTTGGAAATAGGCAGTTCTGCAATTAAAGTTCCTGCAAAAATGGATTGGGGAGGAATGGGAAAGCAGGGAGGAAATAACAACAGTTTAGGGGAAAAAAAAAAAGAAAGGAAGAAAAACCTCATCCAACGAATGGCCCGTGAAACCCAAAGTATAACAGGGCTCCCCATTTTTGTAACACATTCCATACAGGGATTTGAAAAATATAAAGGATTAAATCTTAGGCATAAAATCTGCAGTATCCTGACGAAAGAGTAGTGGCAGAATGCAAGCTAATTTTGTGAGAATTTTTCCTCTGGATTTGGTTTTGTGAGACTTTTAAATTACAATAATTGACACATGCATTTAGAGCCAAATCTGTTGGGGCAGGCTAAAGGATAAAATTAGTATGTCTATAACATCCATGAAATTCTCAGAGCACTTTCAGGGTGGGCAAGGGTTAGGCAGTTTGAAAGTGAAAGGAGTGATGTGTAGACCCTGTAGGTGACATCCAACAAGATTATGACAGGTTAGAAATTATGGAGGGAAACCCTCGCTTTTGTACATGGTGAGGAGTCAGAAGATGGGAGGGAGTGGAAAGAGAGCCGTGAAGTCATTCAGAATGTCTGAGCCTAAATTGTAGGGCTCCACAAGACATTGTTGGCAGGGGAGTTAAGGAGTGTGAAGATTTTTTTAAGTAAAGAGACACTGTTAATATAATATACTTAATAATGGAATGTGGAGTGGTTTCAGTACTCTGATTTTTCCTCAGGCCAGATTGGAATTTGTCAAAGAGACTAAATTGAGACAGATGGGAAAGCAACTGGTAATACACAACTCATTCAAGCAGACTTGAAATCGAGACATGAAAGGAGAATTTTACAATAAAAGCCTGAAAATATGGCATGAACTATGATGATATTTACTCTCAGATGATTTTAGAGTTCTCTTTAAGTCTTGTATAATGATAGCAGATTTTAGCACTTATACCATACAAATTGGGTGAAATTAATGTCTAATTAGAGCGACCAAAAAAGAACCACAAGTTAAAAAATAATTGATGTCTTGATAGACTATGAAAAAAGATGTGATACAGCCAGGCGAAACTTGTGTAGCCAGCCAAATGAATCTTGGACAAAACAAGACATAATGCCTGGTGCCAGAAGAGCTAAATCAGGAATAGAAAATCTATTCATCCATGGACCAAGGCTTCTGCATTTAATTGAACCAAATAACCAATAGTAAAACTGTGCTGCTAATAATAATTAATAACGTAAAATTACAACTTGGAGGTCATCTGATGAATCATAACATGGCTAGCACTGAAAAACATGCACAGTGCTTTAAGCCATAGCTATGCCCAAAGACTTACTTGTGGTACTGGTGTTTGAGTTTCATGACTATGAGTATGTCAAGTCATTTATAAACTGGAGACATTACAGCCCCAAGTCCATAACTAAAGCCTTCCTCTTTTGTGCCAAAACAAAACAGAAGGAATGCTGACAGTCTGTAGGATCTATCAAGTGCAATAGAAATTATCTTGTGATTATATTGCCCAGAGATGTAGAGTCTTCCTCACTGGAGATATTCAAGGACCATCTGGACACAATCCTGTTCCACGTACTCTAGGACGAACCTGCTTGCGCAGTGAGGCTGGACCAGATGACCCACTGTGGTCCCTTCCAAACTGACCCATTCTGTGATTCTGTGATTGTTTCCTCAGAATTTTGAAGAAAAACATGAATTTACATTAAGGAACAAACTTCCTCCCAAAGATACTGTCTCATTGAGGAGAAATATCTTCCATCATTTTTACTCGTACATTCAAACCTGGCTTGCAAGAGGCTGGACTGAATAATAGATGGATAGATAGATAGATAGATAGATAGATAGATAGATAGATAGATAGAATGAATCCACATTGATCCCTCTGATTTCATGTCTATAGGAACATTACTCAAGCAATTTCTTGAATGTTGTTCAGCCTGTGTTACTATGCCAACTTCCACTGGCTTCCTGAAGGGCTGCATGTCCATTTTTAACATGTCTGCTGTAAAACGTTTCAATTTGCTTTTCTCAGGGACAAACAGCCTGTGCCAAGAATGCACGTGTAGCTTAAGAGCAAGAAGGTGCAGGAATCTCAGATTTGTTCTCTCCATCATGTTCTTTTCAGTCATAGTCATAAATTAAATATGTTATTCCCCTAATGTTTCACATAGTAAATTGCATGAGAAATCTGATTTGCCTGGAAGAACCTTAATAAAATCATTCAGATACCTCCTGAAGGCCACTGAGAAATGGCATTTTTAAAGCGTTTAGGTGATTAGGGTTTTGTTCAGAAAGTGAAAGAGTTGCAGGCCATGTCATTCCAGATGTCTGTCCTGGTTTGTTTACTGGAGTAGCCCATAAGTCATCCCTTGTATTAGTCTATACAAAATAGCAGCATCTCCTTCGCCAGTAGATGATATTTGTACCCTCATGGGCTGCTGGAAAAAAAGACAGGGTTAGATCCAAATCCAGGCCTACATGCCTACCTGAAGAAATTGGGCCAGCAAGGCACTGAGAGGTATTCCTAATGAGGATTCTCCTTTAATATTACTGGGCCTCAGTGCTGTGGAGAAATGATTGACTGCTGTTGTGGAGAGAAAAGCTGCACCTTACTACATAGCTTCCCTACACTTCAGTTCATTCCCTGCGAATAGGAGGAATGGGGGCAGGGAAGGAAAAAAAATAGCTTTCAGGCATTTCTTTGTAGTGCTCTTTTCAAGAGAAATAATTGTCTCAATGCCTACCTTACCTAAATTTGTGCAAGAGGCGAATCCTCTTTTATGATTTCTACTTGCTGGCAAAAGCATCCCAATTAGTCTGTGTGCTCTTTGTTGCAAATCTCAGCCACAAGCTGCCTCCTATCCCATGAAACTGCTTTCCTAACAGCAAGGTGATTCCCAGATAGTACCTTTCTTGCAGTAGTTACTTGAGTATCCCAACACCAACTTCCCTCTGCAGTTGTCCATGTTTTTTTCCTTGTGCAGAGCTGCCTTTGAGGGATATTTTCCCAGCCATGAGGTAGGAAACTATTTGCAGCACTATGCTCTTCTTCAATTTCTCCCCAACTGGCATCAGTCATTAATACTTACGTAGCAGCACCCATGCTTCCCTGCAGGGTCAGCAGAAGATGATTGTGAGGGAGGAATTTTTACTACCCCAGCAACAACAAAAGCGATGTCTATCTACAACCAACAAACTACGAGTCAGGGAGACCACTCTTAAGTGCAGAAGTCATTAGTGTTGATTAAAACAAATCAAAACAAACAAGAAAAAGAAGTGTGTTTACAGTGTGGGGAGTTGTTGAATACAGAAGAGTGGAGTGTCAGGCTTCCGTGGATTGCCCAGTTAACACCAGTGATACAAGCTAATGGAGTGCATTTAAAATAATGTCAAAATCTTTCTGTTGGCAGTGCAATCTAAAGGGGAGATGAACGGCAGAAAAAACCCCCAAAACACCTGGTGGGGGGATTTTTTCAGGGAAGCAGGAGAAAAGAGTTACCTTTTGTGATTTTATACTCCTCATAATGAATGGTGGGAAAAGTCTCTTCCCATTCATTTGTACTGTTATAAACATATTTCTTATGGATTTTATGATATTAATATAGCTGGATTATTGAAAATCATATGAAAACTAATTCTTGACATGTGTCATCTGCTTCTGCATTATTTGCTGAAAAAGCAAGGATATACCACAGAAATATACCTGCTGTCAGTATAGCAAAGTACCTTAATAATTATTGAAAAAGGTAAAAAAAACTGTATAAAGTAAACCTTTAAAGTAGCTAATACCATTTTTACACTTGTATATTTGTAATAGGATTGTGCAAAGCTGAATTTATCTCTTTTTTTTTTAACATCAGATGCTGTCAAGTTATTTAAATTTAAGATAAAAAAATCTATATTTCATAATGCTTTTGGAAGTGGTTGCATGATTTTTAAGGTTGAATTTTCATGTCTAAGTTAAGAGACCTTCACTTTGGCTACCACAGAAACAGAAGCCAGATAACTTAACAAAGACATATATGTGCATATGTGTCATTGAACCATTGCAGCATACTTTTGCAAAACAGTGTATTATATTTGGCAGTGCTTAGACCATAAGTTCTATTGTGTTGTTGCTATTGTTTTTAATTTAAAGACTTTTGGTGATGGAAGTCCTTGTTAGCTAAGGTCAGTGAGCATCAGTAAGCAGATGAATATGATGTAAATTGGTAGAAGCTGTTTGCTGCAAGTAGGGAGGTATCTCACAGAGGTGACATCCAACTGTTACTGAGCTCACCCTCTCTCCTTGTTTAGCATAAATGCCAGAACAAGACAACAGACTGTCTCCCCTCATGCTTATTGATAGCTGAATCACGGCTATCCATAGTTCAGGATGCTGATGGACATACAATACCTGTCTGGCATCCTTATGGATAAGGCTCACCTTATTTTTCTGTGATCTGATGAATGGCCTACTTTTCTGGAACTTCTGGAAATGTTACATATCTCTTGGGTGAGAAAGGCATAGAAAGACTAAGATTGTCTCTACAGCATTGGGCTGTGGGAAGGTATTACAAAAAGGCCAACATGATATTTTCAGCCTCTGTGTGGGAGAGACTGATATATTTGTATTCATATGTTGCCAAACACTTTGAGCTGCACCTGCTTGCCTGGGAAAAGGTTGGTTAGGGTAAGCCTTGTCCAAAATTACCTCTGAAATTACTTCCTGCAGTGTACAATCCTTTCCCTTCCTGATGCACCTTTCCTCTTCAGAAATCCCCTCCTTCTTACTCTGAAAATCTTGTTTATGATACTTCTGTGGGAATGAGGAGACTGTTGTTCTGAGCAAAATGGAGATTTTTCTTGGAAGACATTGGGTGGCCTGTCTTCTCCCAGAAGATCTTGGTCTGCAGGCACCACACTTTGCCATATCATTCTAACACTGCTCAGCTATTAGATAAAGTGCATGTGATCTCTTTGATCCTTCTTTACATGTATGTCCTGTTGAAAGGATGAATTTAAGCATCTAATTTCGGAGAAGGTTAGGGGCTGTGAATCCCTGACACATCCTGATTTACTGTTGGGATACATGATGGCTTACCCAGGACTCTCGGAGAGCTAGCTCTCACAGGGTTTCCTTTATGTGGAAGTTACAGTGTGGGTAGTAACCTTTGCGCGTTTTCTCCCATTATTGACTTTGGAAATGGCCTTGGCATGTATCAGAGATTGGATAAGTAAGTACTAAATCCAACCATACAGATATAGCAACCAAGAACTGAAGCCCTACCCTCACTTGAGAGGGTTTATCCACTATCTTTGACTGGCATTCAGTTTCTCCAAACCATTTTGAGGTTTCTATCTCTTTCCAGGGAGATAGACTGTCTAAGTCTGGAATGATGTTGGACAGCACGGCAGCTAGAAATGAACCATTATGATAATGAGTAACTGGGTCATGGAGATGAAAGGAAATTATCTCATTGATTTGCCATGTGTTGCACAGAGATCCTCATCTCCCATTTGTTGATGTTTCATATTTGTTAGCTTGCACCTGGGCTCTACTCTGGAGAAACTAGTACTTGGGCAGTGAGAACTAGTGGCAGCCCAGAGTAAAGCTGTGCCACAGTCCAGGGCGGACCTGTACACTGTCTCATAAATCTCTTCATCTGGAGACCTTCGTTCTGGTACTAACCAAAAAAATATGAGGAGAGAGAGAGTCAATACAAATATAACTTGAGGTTTTAAATACCTATGCATAAAAGTGCCATTTGTGACTACCATTTACCTTTAGCTTTCAATAAATTCACATGTCATTCATTTTTACTAATTCAAAGGCTTACTTGTCTTCAAAATACTAAAAGGACCTATCAGAGTAAAAAAGTTCTTCCTTTTCGAAAGGATTTCTCCTCAGAGTTCCTTTTTGCTGAATTCCTTTCTCACGCATTCCATGCATTACTAGGGCTTCAAAGGGCAGGTGCAAAAAAACCTAATAGAAATGAGATTTAGCTTAGTTAATACCTTTCCTTCATGTAAAATTAGTCCCTAGGACTGGAGACAGAAGAAAACTTTCTGTCCCTCCATCAGATTGCTTCCTCTTTTTGTTTGTTAAGCCTCAGATATTATGGCTATTAACAATGTCAGATCCTCTTCTCAGTTTATCATAAAACATCTGCTCCCATTTTGTCCACTTTGGTGACAGAGATGTATGGCATGCAATGATGTATTAATAACGATCTTCTCTTGAATTAGTATCTTCCCTTTGATTCACACTGTTAAATAATCTAATCCATGTGCTGGAATGACAGATACTACTTTGGAATCAGCTATAAGAATATTGGTTGGTATAGCAGGGGGACATTCCTCGGCTCGTTTATTTTTCTTTAGTATTAGTGTTACATTGGCTTGTCTCAATGCCTATAATAAATTTCTTTTCTCTCAGGAATTTTCAAATAATTTAGTTAAGAGCTTTCTATCCATATGTAAATAATTTCCATTCAGTCCTGGCCTACATCCATTAGTGCTAAAGCTATATTGTTTAGAGATTTCATATGACTAGTTGGTCACTAAATGTACAGTAAAATCCACATCTTATTCTTATCTTTTATTTTTTAAGCTCTGGGTTTGTTTTGTTGGGGCTTTTTTAGCAGCACAAGTAACATAAACATTGTCTTCAGGTGCCTAATATCATATAATGACTGAGATGAATCAGTTAAAATGTTTTATAAGATTTTTCAACCATACTAAGAGCTTCTGATAATATCAGGCTAAGGGAGAGTCTACTTTCATTAGCTTACATGCTAGAATCTACCTACCTTGTGTATGCTTTTTTTAATTAAGCAGAGTTAAATTGAACACACCCATTCCACCGTTGTCCTGCTCCTCTGTTTTAAACAGTTATCTACATCTTCTCCCAGTACTTAATTTTATACTCTAATCCCCATCTGAAAAACTGCACCTCATTCATTTATTTCCTTTGTTTCCAATACTGAAATTGTCAAGTATAACCCTGTGGCTCATTGAGATCCGACGTGAAATGCAACTACATTTCCTTCATGTTAGAGGTGTTTGCTTGGGAATTTTTGAGTTTATTGATGTTTACCTAGCCAGTCAATGGGACTTTTTGTCAAATAGTGGTGTATACATGGCAATGAAAATGATAGTGTAATTTACCTCTAT
This sequence comes from Struthidea cinerea, assembly GCA_013397865.1. NCBI lineage: Eukaryota > Metazoa > Chordata > Aves > Passeriformes > Corcoracidae > Struthidea > Struthidea cinerea. The sequence goes on from VZTI01001286.1 coordinate 1,548,511, forward strand.
TACTTCCTGATATCAGGATTCTGCTGCACTGCAAATTTCATATCTGTTGTTATTATTTGTTTGACAGAATCAAAAACATGCCAGGTGCTTTGCAAAACAGAGAACAAGAAAAATCCCTTTCCAGAAGAGATGACAGCCTGAATAGAAATGGCATAATGGCAGGAGACAAAGGAAGCAGAAAGGGGAAGCAAAACAAGAGTTATAACCATAAGATCATGAGATTGGTTTGGAGGCACAGTGAACGCTATGAGGCATTTTTTTAAAGCGCATAAGGACTGTAGTTGGGATTAGAGAATGGAAATGTAGAAAAGAAGCATGGAAAGGAATGGAGAAGAAGGGAGGAACAGACTGGCAACAGGAGGAAGCGTAAACAGAGGTGTGTGGGAGAGGCCAGAACACACATCTGACAAACTGAGGATTATGACTAATGACAAGAATGAAAGACCACATCTGAAGAGCATGATGATTTCAGGAGGATGGCGAAGCAGGACGTGGCGATGCTGCTAGGGAGAGAAGAGCCAGCAAAGCTGCCCTGGAAGCCTGCCCTGGAAGCTCCTCACACTAACATAACCCTGCTTCCCCATCTTCTTTCTAGCTCCCCTCTTATACATAAAATATGTATATAGAAGAGCAAAGGAGAAGGAGAAGCAGCTAAATAAACTCTTCCAAAGATCCTGCTGGGGAAGAAGTTTAAACTGGGATGATACAGATTTACTCCTACTGATACTGCTCGTGGTAGCAAGAGGCAGAGAGCCTCTTCTGTTAGTCATACTCCTGCAGACGAATCTATGTGAGTCTTTGCCTCTGTTTACAAATAGGCCTTGTTGAGAAATACTCAGCAAAATTATAATACTCCAGCCAATCTGGGACTTAATCTTAAAATGTCCTTTCATTCTAGAACAGAAAGAAGCAGAAATGATACCACCCACAGTGAAATGGAAACAGGAAAGACGAATATTTTAACAAGTTTTTTTTTAATGCTGAAAATAACCATTTCAGTATTACAGAAAAATGTAAGGGGCATTTTGCTCATTGTAAAAAAAAGTACATTTTCAAACTTTTCATGAAAATTTCTGATAAAATTGGGAATTATTTTAATTGTGTAGGACTGGTTGTTCTGTTTGGGGTTTTTTTTTAGAAAATTGGTGTTTTTAGAAAGAAACAGGAATATTGCCATGTTCAGTCTGTCAGACATTTTAAAATAACCCTGATTTCCAAGGTAAGAATTCTTCAGGAGTAAGAAAGCTGCAAAGTGGCCAGTCTAATCTCTTCCTCACTTCCTTCTCCTCTGCTTCTGTGATCAGACGTGTCCAATGATTAGTCTGCAAAGAGCAAAGCCAGTTTCTGTGTCTCCCTGAGAAAAGGCATTTTGCCAACTACTTTAAGAATTTTTAACTGGATCTGCTTACAGGAAGTTGGTTTTTTGCTGCAGACTATATCTCCACTTAAATCCACCTCAAAGTTCTTCCATTTTTCCTGGAAAGGTTTATCGGAAAGCATGCTGGAAAGGCTCAGAACTTTCTGTCTCCAGTGAAACTGTTTCTGAACATAGTTATAGCTTAGCAGATGTTCTGGTGTGACAGTTGAGAGACTACTGCTGTTAATGAAGTATTCTATTACCTTGGCATATATAGACACTTTTCTCTTGGTACTTCTGAATGCAAAGTATTGATGTGTAGGCTGTTATAGATACTTGCGCATTATATTTTTTTAATAAGTTTTAGAGGACAGAACTGGATAAATTTTTCTTCTCCTTCAGGGCAACACAGCTTTGCATGAGTCATTCATCTTGAGTGTACACCAGAGTGATATCAAGTTGGTTGTTGTGACACCTTATCAATATGACACCCGTTTTTAGTTTCTTCTAGCAGTGGAATGATTTAAGTATTGTCTCATGGAGACAGTGGCCTCATTTAAGAATATCTTGGTGACTCTGGATAGAATTCAAAAAATTTGTCTGAGTGAGGAGGAGACAACTGAAAGTCACGGCTGAAATATTACTGAAAATCCTTAACTGGTTGGATTTGCCATCATTTGCTTGAAGACTTTGGTAAATGGTGGCTTACTGGATTCTCAAATGCCAGCAATGGCCAAGCACTTTCTTTTAATTTTCTTCAATCTGAACTTTACTTAAGTTAATTAAGCTCTTGTCATCTCAGGGTACCATTTTAGCAATGAGGTTTACAAGACCTTTTCTGTCAATGTGAAAACTTCGGCTACTAAAGAACATACAAGATCTAGAGAGTAAACTGAACACTCTGCAGTGCTTGAAGAATGATTCCCACCTCAGTATTTTCTCTCCACTGTTATTGAAATAATACTGGATTTAAATCCTATAGCCACAGTGCCAATTTACCAAAATCTTCCCTGCCTAAATTATTCTTCAATTAAATGTAGCTCAAAGTTTTATAACAATCCACCTGTCATTAAAAAAATGGGATTGCAAAGTAGTGTCATAGTATCCCCACATAATACAGACTTTTTATATGTCATTTTTACATATTTGAAAGAACCCCCTTAACTCAGTTGCATACAACTTTTTGCAATAAGAGACACAACATAAAGCAATATCAAAACACAGGTAATACTTCCACTAATTTTATTTAGCCAACCTCCATATTTTGCATAATTTTGACGCTGCTTCTGGCGTGATAGCAGATACTGAGGTTATCCATACCTATCTTTTGGTGCTGAGAGAGGATTCAGCTTGTGGCACCTTACCACCCTCTGCTACCAAAAAAAGAATATAAAGAAAATTCCACTGGGAAATGTGGCATAATCTCTGGGAAATGCAGTTTGACCTACCTTCTGGGTTCAGACACTGAACTGGATGCATGATTTGGGAAGGTATTTAATACCAGCTACCTCAGTAGCCACAAGGTGTTACAGGAAAAAGATTGAAAAAACCCCAAACTATTATAATGTATCCTGAGACTAAAGGACAGCATGGTTATTTTACCTATATATTATTTTCAAACCTTGCATATACATTTGCTCACAATCCTTCCCTGATATTGTCTGTCAGCTTTTTCAAGAAGGCACTTGGTTGTGCATAAAGTAAGAATATCTGCACCAGCTCAAGCCACAAGCCCACTAGCCCTGTGTACCTGACTGTGTGCCTTGGTAGGGGTACAGTCCTGTTATAAGGCCTTCACTGATCCCTACAGATTAGGGACACCTTCAGCTGTTGACTTCCAGACATCTTCAGGGCTCTATATCCAATATGTACAGTTCAAATGCTTCCCAAATCAGGGTGGTGCACTATGATGAGTAGTCTGAATTTGTCCTATATTCTGTGAATTTACTTCCTTCTTCTGTCAGTCTTCTCTCTCTGTCTTGCCCTTCTTTCTCCTGAAGTAGAATGACCAGGGCTGCATGAATTATTCAACATAAGAGTGTATGATGTATTTATACAGTGATATAGCGATACAGTGTATTTATACAGTGATATATATATATATATGTTTTCTATTTTGTTTACAGTTTCTTTCTTAATCATCCAAATATCCTGTTTCACATTTTTACTTGATACTGGGTGCTTGACTTGATGTTTTCAGAGAGATGTCTGATGTTAATTCCTTATTTTTTTCCTCTCAAGCAATAGTTAATTTGTAGTCCCTGCCTGTGTGTGTACAGTTAGACTTATTTACCCCTTGTTCAATTCTTTCTGTTTTATCAGATTTCATCACCCCTTCATCGCCAAGGGCACTGAAAATTGTGAAATGATTTTGCAGTACTTTTCAGGCAGTTCCTTACTGATTTAACTTATAAAAACCATTTTGTATCAAACTTTCTCATCTGACAGTTCTTAGATATCACATTTCCCTTTACTACTAATAAAAGTACTTTTGCTTAAATCCTTTGTTTTATTTCATGCCTCAGTCCAGGAATCTTTGCATGCACTTAAGTGCCCAACTGCTATAATTCACTTCTATATTTTTAAGGTTGGGGGAGGGAGGACTTCAAACTATTGTCATTTATGTTTTATTAACTGGAAACCTTAAAAATAGATTTTAGACCTTCTTATTGCCTTCTGGTTCTGACAGAGTGGTTATACAACCTCCAGAGTGAAAAATTGCTAAGGGCTAGATCCATAAACTGCATCTAGGAATGCCTTTAGCCTCTTAGATGTCCTGTCTCCTAGCAAAAGCTGTAAACTCAGATTAGTCACATCCCTCTACACTAAGAGAGAAAACCTGGGTGTTAAGCAGCAACCTCCACCAACTCTTTTATACTGAACAGGGAACAGTCTGAGTGAAGAGAAGAAACATCCAGATGGGGTAAATTAAACCAGGGAGTGGTGTACTGATATTGGTATACTTTTCAACACTGCCCTACTCATGGGACTGTAAGGTGCTGTGAGGTAAGACTTTCAGCATCTCGCCCACAGTAGCTGTTTCTTTTGTTGATCCCACTATTTCCTGCAGTGAGCTCTAGAATCAAACTACAATGCTGAGGTCACAATCCCTCTCTTTCCCTCTATCCCAGTGAATGTTGTACTTTCAGGGTTAGGCAAAAAGTGAGGGGACTTTGGGGAGCTATGCTGTCAGCATGAGCACTCAAAGCTGTGTTTAGCCACTTCTGTTTTAGTGCAAGTCTAAGCTGGGGTCTAAGTTACAGCACCAGTGAAAGCAGTGACCAGAATTTGAATTCCAACTTTGCAGACCTGTTAAATGTGCTTGTCTAAAAAGGACTCACTCTACATAACCCAAAACTTATCTTCACTCAAATGGCATTCTTGCAATTCTCCAAAACCTATGCTTGGTCTACACAAGTGTTGTGCCATGACCCATGTTACCCTGTGAATACTGAGAGTATGTAAATGTAGACAGGTGAGTAGACCCTATGATTTGTAGGTATTGATAACATACCAGAAATCTTACATAGTGGGAAAAAGAAGTGAGCAACCTAAGTGAACTATGACTGACATTTAGTGTTTCTCAAGCTGAGTTGTATGCTGAACATTTGAGAGAAAGAACGGAGAGCATATTTATTTATTTATGTTTTAGAAACATCCCCACTTGCCAATATTAAAAAAAACCAATAAAACAAAAAACAAAAACCAACAAAAACCACACCACAGTTTTGTACTGTGCTTATTTTTCTGTACTTATAAAAGTAATTGTATCAAAACATATAGCTATACTAATCTGGCCAGTGACAAAAAGTGAACCAGCTTCCAGAGGAGGTTTGGGGTGAAAAATTTCCATCTGTTCTGTTACATCTCAGATGCCTGTAAATCTTTCTCTGAATCAGTAGAACTTTGAGAACTAATAAGACAAAAATTAAGAGAGTCTGCAAACTATCAAATTAATCTGCCATGTGATTTTTTAAAAAATAACAAGCTCTGAATGACTGCTATCTTTATTGCTGTCATCTATATCTATGTATCTATATTAATACAGGCTTCTGTCATCTATATCTGTGTATCTATATCAATATGGGCTAGTTCACGGATTTGTAATTAATTTCTTACTTTCCCAGTTTGTTAGATTTATATGTTGGCACAGCCTCTCCAGTGCTCCAGCATTTTTTGTTTTGCTGACATTAACGTTAATGGGTTCTAATTTTTAATTGATAGTTATTAATTGAGAAAGAATGTCAGATAGCAATAAAATAAAAGACAATGAACAGAAACTTGGGGTTAGGGAAAAATTCATAACAAATCCCAGGTCAGCCTGTCCTTCCTGGTGTGTACCACACAGGCACAACTCTTTTTGTATATAATACCAAAATGGCAAAGAAAGTAGATTTCTATGCACTGATGCCAAATAACATTTAAGCTCTTTCTAGGCCTCATATACTTAGAGACATGAAGGAACTGGTAGAAGGCTCTGGCTTTAAATTTGCCCAAAAACATCTAAGTGTGCCAGTTCTGAATTGTGTGTTCACATCATATCCTAGAAAAATGCCCCTTCCTTGTTCACAGCCCATGTCACCAGCCCTTTCTAGCTCTTTTCTTTCCATGTAACACAGGATTGAAGACTTCAGTGGTTGTTGGTCACAGGTTTACTTATGAAAAATGTCTTTTTATTTGCGTTTTGAATGTAACCTACACTTACATTATTGAAAGACTTGTTTGGTTCAATCTTTTGTTCTAATCCAAAGCCCAGATTTAGGAAGTGAGAAATGATTGATTGATTCTTTAGAGAAAATAACCAAAACCAACAAAATTCTTCTAGTTCTCTTAAAGAAAAACATTTCCTGTAACATACCTTTGCTCTTAGGTTTCCAAAAGTTTGGGATCTCAACTTAAAACCATTTATAGGAATCTAAGTTTTTTGAAAGTAATGATTTCCAAACCTCTGAAATACAGGAATTCTCAATTTATTACAAACTAAAGAAATATAAAAAAGGCGTCTTTAAAAATAAAAGGAAAAGCCTTAGTTAGTGAATTTTCTTTTGCATTTTAGGGCCTTGATTTATTTTATGCTCGAGTTCTCTCCTTCCTGTAAATACATTCACATATGTTTGCACTTTCACAGAAGAGAATCATAGAAAGAGAATAATTTAGTTTGGAAAAGTGTTGGATTGATTCTAACCCTTAACCTAGTACTGCCACGTCCACCACTAAATTTTGCCCTTAAGCACCACATCTACACAACTTTTAATACCTCCAGGGATGATGATTCCACCACTTCCCTGAGGAAGCCTTTTCAAATGCTTGAGAACCTTTTCCATGAAGAAATTTTTCCCAGTACCCAACCTAAACCTCCTCTGGCACAACTTGAAGCCAGAGCTTCAAGTCCTGCCTCTTGTTACTGGGGAGAAGAGATCAGCCTCTGCTCACTACAGCCTTCTTTCAGGTAGTTGTAGAGAGCAGAAAGGTCCCCCTGAGCCTCCTTTCCCCCAGGCTAAACAACCCCAGCTCCCTCAGCTGCTCCTCATTAGAATTGTCCTCTAGATTCTTAACCAGCTTTGTTGCCTTTCTCTGGATCCACTTCATCTCCTCAAAGTACAAGTGGTGAGGTGCCTAGAACTGGACACACTAGTCAATGTGTGACCTCACAAGTGGCAGGTAGGGGGTCAATCACTGCCCTAGTCCTGCTGGCCACACCACTTTTGATAAAAAACAGGATGCCATTGGCCTTCTTGGTTACGGGTGCACACGTCTGGCTCATGATCAGCTGGCTGTCGACCAACACCCTCCTGTCCTTTTCTGCTGGGCACCTTGCCTGACACTCTGCCCCCAGCCTGTAGCGCTGCATGGGGTTGTTGTGACTGAAGTGCAGGACCCAGCACTTTGCCTTGTTGAACCTCATGAAGTTGGCCTTGGGCAATTAATCCACTCTGTCCAGACCTGTCTGTAGAGCCTTCCTAACCTCCAGCAGATGGACATTCCTGCCCAACTTTGTGTGATCTGCAAAGTGGCTGACGGTGCGCTCAATTTCCTCATTGAGGTCATTGATAAAGATTAAACAGAACTGGCCCCAACACTGAGCTCTGGGGAATGTCACCAGTAACTGTCCACCGATGGAATTTAACTCCATTTATCATCACTTTCTGGGCAAGCCATCCAGGTAATTTTTACTCTGCAAACACCATCCACACCATGAGCAGACAGTTGCTGCAAGAGAATCCTGTGGGAAATTGAGTCAAAAGCTTTGCTAAAGTCCCAGTAGATACCATACAACCTTTCCCTCACCCACTAAACTGGTCACCCTGTCATAGAAGGCAATCAACTTGGTCAAGCTAGACCTGCCTTTCCTAAACCCCTGCTGGCTGGGCCTGATCCACTGATTGTTTTGCACCTGCCATGTGATCTCACTCAAGCTGATCTGCTCCAAGACCTTCCCCAGCACTGAGATCAGCACAAGACCTTCCCCAGCACTGAGGTCATATTCTTAGAGATGGGTGTCCCATTTGTTAATCTCCAGTCGTTTGGGTACTCCTCTGGTGAGCCAGAACTGTTGAAAAATGATGGAAAGTGGTTTAGTGAACTCTTCCAGCAGCTCCCTCCGTACCCTCAGGTGGATCCCATCCAGGCCCCGTAACACTTGTGTGCACCAAGTGGTGCAGCAGGTCACTGAGAATTTCCCCATGTATTATGGCGGCTTCATTCTGCTCCCTATCCCTGTCTTTCAGCTCAGAGGGCTGGGTACCCAGAGAACAACTGGTCTTACTGTTAAGGATTGAGACAAAGAAGGCATTACCATTACTTTCTAGTGTCTTAATAATTACGATTGACTGAGGTACTACCTCCGACTTTTCCTCATTCTTTGTTGCTATATTTCCCCTTGCACTCAATAAGGAATGGAAATTCTCCACAGCCTCCTTTTTGTTGCTGATGTGTTTATAGAAAGATTTTATATTATCTTTTATGGCAGTAGTTAGATTAAGTTCTAGTTGGGTTTAAGTATTCCCCCCGCATAACCTCATGACATCCTTGTAGTCTTTCTGAGTGGCCAGCTCCTTCTTCTAAAGGACATAAACTCTCTTTTTTCCCTGGCTTCCAGTCAAAGCTCTCTGTCAAACCAGGCTGTTCTTCTTCACCATCCCCAAAACTTACAGTGGGTGGCAGCAGCTTGTTCCTGTACTTTTTCCATTTAAAGCACATCCAGCCTTCCTGGATTCCTTTCCCTTTTCAGGACTGCCTCCCAAGGGACTTTGACAGCCACACTCCTAAGCAGGCCAAAGTTGGCCCTCCAGAAGGCCAAGATCTGCTGATCCCACTCCTTACTTCTCCAAGAATTGTAAACTCTCTTATTTCAAGATGGCTGTGCCCAAGAAGCCCTCCAACCATCACATCACCCTAAAATCCTTCTCTGTTCACAAACAACAGGTCCAATAGGGCATCCCCTTTTTGGCTCCCTCAGATGTTGTGCCAGGAAAGTATCTTCCACACAATCCAGGAACCTCCTGGACCATCTCCTCTCTTGTTTTATATTTCCAGCAGACATCTGGTAAGTTGAAGTCCCTCATGAGAACAAAAGCCAGTGAATGTGAGACTTCTCCTAGCTGCTTGCAGAATATTTCATCCACCTCCTCATCCTGGCTGGGTGGTCTCTAAGAGATTCCCATGACATGTTCCTTGTTGGCCTTTCTTCCGATTCTGACTCATAAATGCTCAGCCCTAACATCACCAACATTAAAATATAGACAATCAAAATACTCCCTAAAATATGGGACTACGCATCCTTGTCTATCTGAAGAGTTTTTTGCCATCCATTGCAGCACTCCAGTTGTGTGTCTTCCCAACATGTTTCTGTTATGCCAGTTATGTCATAGTTTTCCTGCTGCACCATGGCTTCCAGCTCCGGTTTGTTGCTCATGATGCCTGCATTGGTGTAGATGAATAGCCAGAGAAGTCTCTCCACATTAATATTACAAATGAACTTTTAACCAGTGGACAGCAATTCTAATCAAAGCTGAAGTATCAAGAAAAACAAATCGAGATGGTCAGTTTGGAGGCAGGTTCTCTAATAAATACAAGGAGTTGGTTATACGCTTCATTAAATATTTCAGCTAAGTGAAACTTAAGAGAAAATGCATTGTTGTCAACCATAATTAATACCAGTTTGGACAAGAATATTTCAAACCCTACTGTAGTAAGTCTTGATTACTAGAGCCAGCAGAAATTTTTTTAGGCAGCTCAAGATATACAGGTTTTTTATTATAAATTTATTATTATTTATATTGTCAAGAAGTTGCCAATTAATAGGTAAAAATATATGGAATACATGCTTCATGCGTTAAACTTCATGCGTTAGTGCTTTCTAATGTACCTGATAACACAACTTATAGCTTTGGCTTCTAACGTATAGAAAAAGTAGTCAAGGCCCACTGAAAAAGACAAATGCAGACTTTTGTAGATGATTCAAATTAAGTTTAAAGCTAGTTAAACATATTAATATTATTAATCTCAGCCAAATAAAAACGTAGAAATTGTCATACTAGTCCATTTAGAACTATATTTTATCTGTACAGTTATGAAAACTGTACATTCATTTTGATGGTGAATAGAAAATGAAGGATTTAGATATTTGTGTAATCACATTTTAATTACCACCAGAGCTGTTCATAATTCCTTATGTATAACCAGGCAAAATTCTTGGGCAAAAGCTTAAAAGGTCTTGCTCTAAGTTTACCAGAAATTTTATCTATCTACCCGTGGGTGCACACAGATATTCCAGCACACATGCACAAATAGATGTAGAGAAGCCTGTCAAAAGGTCTTATCTTTGTTTCTTTTCTCAGGAACTAGAGACGTGTTAAGAATAAAATAATTTAAGCAAACCTTTGCCTGTGTGCAATGTCTGAATCAAAATTTCACAGAAACCTTAATGTGTATAAAGATGTAATTTTATGAAATCCAACAAAAACAAACACTGAGAGACATAACCTGCATTCTTGCTTGCCTTTTTGTGTCTATCCTTTGCTTTTATTTTTGCCTTTATTTTCCACCTCCTCACTTCCATGCTTTAGGAGAAGGTTAACAGAAATGTTGACTAACTGCATTCCCACAAGGGACCTAAGAAATAACCTCAAAATTACAAAATGTATGGGTTAAAGTAATTAAATAGTCCCTCTGTCACCCTTGAAAATAGCAGGCACTATTTTAGCCACTTCCTTCTCTCCAGGCTACCCTTGTATGCATTTTATAGTGAAGTATTCCCCTGGAAAAAAACAATGCACAAGTTCTGAAACTTTTTTTTTAATTTATTTTTTATGATTACTAGATGAAATGGAGTTGGTGAGGTGAATGTAACCAGGATTTAAAAATATCAAGTGCCATTAGGTGACATTAAATGTAACGAAATCTCAAGGTCAACTTAATTTCTTACATCTCCGTATCTCTCTGACACATAGTACTGTATCTCAGTAGCTGCCACCAACAGCTACCATCAGTGTGCTTGGCTAATTGGTAATCAGTCATGTCACTTGGTGTGATCTCACCCAGTCTGACTATTGAACCTGAGTGCAACAACAAAAAAGGAAATTGAAAACTCTTAGCAACTATGTGTTTAGTCCACGTATTTTCAGCAGCATTATATGCCTGCAGTTCAAGCTTTCATTTTACCACTCCAATAGGCATGTTTGAATTTGATGGTTTGGGGAGTTATTCATGTAAGAATAGTCTGTAGCACTAAAAAGCATGGCATTTGGCTACCAACCAAATAACCCCATCAAATGCTAAAAGATAAGATTTCTTAGCAGTTCAACAGCATTAAGATAGGGAAAAAGCATTTAAATGAAATTCCTACTCATATATCTTTTCTCAGCAGTAACCATTTCAGCATGGAGAGTACCCATCATAGCTGAATGAAACCAGAGAGCATCTCATTGCTGGGATGTGATCCAGCAAAGTGCTTAAATACAGCTAGAATATAAAGACAAGAATATCCCATCAAAGTTACTATATGATGACCCACAGGATTAAAATTGCACAGAATTGTAGGTAGGTGCTTTTCTGGTTTAGGGTCTAAGGAATGAAGCATTTAAGATCAGCCTTGCATGTGCTAAAAATATTTACAAACCTTTTTAAGAGATGACATATAAAGGAAAATCACTATCTTGCCTTTGACTGCTAGACTCAGGACAACTTCATATGTGCAAGCCCTGCACATTAAGTGATCACTTTATTCCCAAACTAAGCAGTTGTCTGAAATGGCAAGCCTGAAGTGCTAATCTCTGTTACTAATAAACAAAAGTAAATCATAGCAGAAAACTCGTTTATGTGCAGTAATCTCCAAAGGATTAGCATTTCAAGGGATCAGATTTCCTAAACTCCTCTTTCCTGATAACAGCCTCTGCTGTGAGGTGGCACACCAATAGGCATAAATTATCTACAGCTGCAGATAAGCAGAGGCCATTTGGGGGTTCAAAGTGCAATATAAATAGATGCAAAACAGTGGGGGAACTGGTGCTCATCACAAACCTCAGAAGGATTAGCAGTTCAAGCTCTGATTTCCTTGCTGTTTTTAGCTGTGATTTATCATCAGACAGTGCCTGAGCATCTGTCTTATCTGTGATAATTTAATGGCTTAATGGCAGTCCCTTTATCTGGGGGTCATAATTAAGCTTGTTTGATCAGTTAATAACAAGCACCTCCCCTGTATTTTTAGCTATGCCTATTTTTCCTCTCTGTGTAGCAGCATTTTTACTAATTAGTATTAACAATATTATTGTTAACAATTACTGGTAATGATAACAATCTCTTAAAAGGTTAGCATTTGTCTGGAGGAGAAATGCAAGCCAAAAAGGATACAACACTTTGAATCTAAATACATTTATAGGAGATTTTAACTGTCGTGTCTCATCACCTCTTTGGTTTGTCAGATTCAAATCAAACTCAAATACATAACTGAATAAAATAATTTTCAATTGAATCATATTTCTCTGGTGCAAAATTAACATCAATTTGAAAGTAAAGATGACTACTATCTTACAGTGCAGTTACTGTCCCTCTCTATTTTCCTACTAATAATCTGTTTCTTCCACTCTAATGAGAATTTTTTCAACAAAAGATGAATTTTAAGACCTTATTATGGCTGTTTTAAAACACAGGTGTCATCAAAATGACATTTTAGCTATTGGAATCACTATTAAAAGAAGCAACTAATTATTTTTTAAAGGTACTGAATAATGGATATTTGAAAGGAAATCTTTCTAAAATTTTATTTTTTAATATAATGCAGTGACAAGCAAACAAATGCGTTCAATGTGGTGGTTTGGGTTTTGGGGTTTTTTTAAAGGAAGATCAAATAAAAAAGAAACAGATTCAGATTGGCCATATTATTTCTTAATTATTGATGTAATTTTCCTAATGAAATATCTTGGAGGCCACAGGGAGATGTGACTAGGTGATGTAGTGATATTTAATGAAACAGAATGACTGGCTGTAGAAAGACATCTAAGGAACCTGATCACATGTATATAGAAACAAGAGTTATGGTAGTAGCATATGTATAAATCTCTGCATATGTGAATTTACGTGAATTTGCACGTCTATATATGTGGGTTTGTATTATATATTTTATGTTATGTATATTTTAGTCAGATGCATAAATTTATGCTTTCACAGATTGATTAAAGTTTGTCGTTAAAATAGGTCTTATTTAACTTTTGAAGAAAAAATTATTAGTGGGACAAAGAACATATATGTCTCACCTAAATGAATTATTTAGATACTATAATTAATGCAGAAAGACAGGTTCATTAGGAAGTGAGTCATATAAGGTTCATTAGAAAGTGAGACAGTCCACTTACCTGACTTGCTTGTTTTAGAATTATATTCATTGCTTTTCTTTCTCCTGGCTATAGATAAACTTCAGGTGATGTGGCTAAGCTAGCAGATGGTTTAAGGTTAGATGTGACTATACCCACATGTATGAAAGAAATAGGATATTAAATTTCAGAATGAGAATTCCCAATACTTTCTTATAAAGTTACCTCCCTGTTCTTTGCAAATGGAAGAACGGTCACAGAAGTATTATATATATGTGCGTATATATTTCCTGCCTCGTGTAGCAAAAGGCTCACCTGAGAATCCTGAATAAACCAACCTTTTCCTCTGGATATTATCAAATAACCTATAGTAATATTGATTAAATAGGCAAAGACTTGCAGCCAACTGCAAAGAAAAACAAAATGAAAAAACAACACATCTGTTAGTTCTCGTCTACTAATAATGCAATTTTACTGACTTTTGCTGAGTTTTGCAGGTGGATCAGAAATGGCCTGTGTTCAGCTGCTTGGGTTTGGCAAGCAGGAATTTGTTTTTAAGCTTGCTATCTGGCCAAGAGTATGGCAGAGGAATTTACTTGGAGTATTACAGACTATAGCCTCGAATGAGCTGTTTTCCACACAAAACTCTTGGTCCAGTTCTTGATGAAATCAGTGTGAAACTTTTCCCTGACTGCAGTGGGATCAGAGAGAAGGTGCCAGTCACATTGCAGCTGCAGCTGGCAGTTGCCTGGGAAAGCTGGAATTTTACTGAGCTATGAAACAAGCAAAATGTGTGAAAGATAGAAATGACAGGGTGTAAGGGAGATTGCAACATAACACAGTGAAATCCTTACCCGATATCTGCAGCTAAGGCCAGTGACACCCGGGTGCTGAGCTGGCTCTGGGAGACCTAGATGAGATAAACCCACACAGTCACCGAGACGTGTGCTTTACACATCCAGCTTCACAGATAGCTTTCCAAAACTAACAAGACAGAAACATTCCTGGATGAATATTACTTTTGTTGTTGCCAGTATGTGATGAGTTCAGAAGACTTTTTTCTGCCACTAGAACAAATTGTTAAGGATATATAAAATAGGAATCTTTGCCCAGCTCACAGTGAGAACAGAGACAGCACCATGCAGTCACCACTGTGTTATGTTGTTAGTTGCTCACCAGCTAGTGCCAGACATAATATAGTCAAATAAATCTCCAAGAACAAAAACATCATGAACCTTTTGAAGTGCTGAAACCTTTGTTTTAAGTTCACCAAAAGTTTCAGTGGATCTTACTATTGTCAGTATAGAAAACAATGAATATCCTAAATATATCTCATTGTCTTAACTTTGGCTGTTACTTGCCATAACTTGCAGAAATAATGCTCCTTCTAAAAAAGAAATCATAGATATTACAAAACAACTGCTCATGTGTCTGAAAACTGAAATAAGCTTTCAATTAATAATGTAACTTACTGTTTCTGTCCCTGGATTCATGGTTAGGATTAGAACTGGCTTAAATTTGTTGGTTTGATTTTGTGTGATTCTGCATGAAAATTATCATGATCTGGTATCATATTCAGCCCCACTGTTCTTCCTGCATTTGTAGCTTTAAAAACGTGATTTTATTTACTATGTGTATATATAAGAATAAACATGCTGGTATACACATACATAGATACTGGTATTTAAAACCATAAATTCTCACTTTTCTTTGATGTACAAACAATTTTCAAGAATCTATTTTCACCAACGAGCAGGCATGTTATTACTGGAAAAGAGTCCCAAATGTGATTTGAATACTTCCTTCACAAAGATAAATTTGGTTTCCACTAGAATATAAATGTAGTTTTCACTAGATTAGATCCAATTATATCTGTATAACAAACAATCTCCATTATATTTAAGACATCTTTTATTGTATTATGAAAATTTTGCATAATATGGTCTTCTCCTCCAAACCTCAACTTCTGTTTTCAGCTCTTCCACTGATTTACTATTTTATTATAGAAAAGCTCTTTAATCTCTCTGAACTTCAGTTTACGCATTTGAAGTAGATGAGGAGACAAGTGTGATTTAATTGATGTTTATAAAGCTCTTTGAGACCTTGTAATGAAAAATAAGACAGAAGCGATAAATATTCTTAAAGGTACACTTGTGTTCTTTGTTTTTGCTATTGTTAAATCTATATATTATTGCTAAATTTAGTATTATCTGTTTTATTCATACTCTTTTCACAGTCAGAATTCTTCAAAATGTTACACCATTATGTATTTTCATACTCAAATCACCATTAACCCCCAAAAACATAAAATATTGTGGGCTCTGAAAAGGCGAGTTTTTCATTAAATATTTCCTGTAATTTCATGATGTTCTTACTACATTCCAAAATCTGCAATTCCATGTGCAATGGCAGACTGCTGTATACATGTAGAAACCCAGTTGTATATGGCTTAGAGTGTTCAGCAGAGAAATCTATTCAAAATTCAGATGTTAGGGGACAATGAAGTAAGAATGAGCCTGATAATAACATAAACCAGCATCCTGTGATCTGTAGAAACAAGAATAAATATTTATATATACAAAAACTAGTATATGTAACAACCTCTCTATGTAAAACAAAGTGGTTTTTTTCCTTAAAACAAAAGTAATAATCAGGTTGCAATGTTCAAATATGCTCATATCTATTTATGAAGAACAATTATTCAAAGTCACAAAGTGATTGGTAGTGAACTAGAAATATCAATTTAAGCTTTGCTTTGGGTTTGCTGTTCTTCAGAAAAGCAGGCCAGGCATTGACATATTTTCAGTTTTGGTCTTTCCATCCTGAAGGGACAGGAAGTATTGGGTCTATTCCAGGTGTATTTTGCATTCTGGAATACATTTTCTGCCATGATAACCTAATTGCATAGTTGCGGAATTCCACAGCCATTGGAGCTAATACGAATACTGGAACTTAGGACCTGACAGATCAGTGAGATCAAGACCTGGTCTCTTCTTCTTATATGTGGTCCATAAAAACTGCTTCATTGTGGAAAAATAGGTAAAGTTCTGTAATAATTGTTCAGAGCCAGTGGGGGTCTAACAAGGTGAGGGTGAGGACACATTAACTCATTTTATGATCAGGGCTTTCTTGGACTTCAAGCAGTAACATGTTGTTAAGGAACATGACACAAAGATAGCACCATCCATATCTGTATTGCTATTTCCTTGCATTTTCTATTGTGCTGATGGGGTAAGCAATATCTCTCTCAGGGATTGGGAGAGATGACAATTTGGAGAGGGTTATTAATTACCAGTTACTAATCATGGGTTTTCTCTTTAAATGTGCAGGAATATGAGATTTGGATGTGAAATCAAGCTCATATCTCCCAGGCAGCTGTGCTGCACTAGAAATACATAATTTAGAGCACTTCTAACTTCAAGCTCTTGTATGTCGTTTTAATGGCTCATTGACAGAATGATGTGGGGGGAAGAGCAAAAAAATTAACTCCTCCCAGATAAGAATCAGAAAGCAAGATCATTCCTCTATTCATAACATTGTTCAGGGATACTGTTTTGGAAAAAAAAAATAAAAAAGAAGAAGGAAATTACGAGTCGTAGGTATTAAGTAAAAAATAAGACGCTACGGTTACCTTGGTAGGTGTCAGCTGCATTGTGTAGCACAAAAACCCATGCTGACCTTTATTTCCGGAGCAGACTGGAGAAAGTCAGCAGCAGTTGCTCACCTGCTTACAAATCTGAATCTATGACTGGCAAAGAGAATATCTCTATATGATTTCTGTGACAACTGAAATAATTTTCCTATCTTCCCCACTGCAATTTCAATAGGTAGGTAACAGTTTTCATGTTCCAAAGCTTCACATTTTGCTTAGAAAAGGTCCTGCCAGGATCAGCATGTGAAGCATTATAGTTTACATTTTGGAAAAGAAGCCAGATCCTCAGGGAGAAGTGATGAAACTTCACTCTCATCAAGATTCTTCCCCAAACACAGGAGAACTGATACACTGCTTTGAAGAACTGTGGTTATAAGTTAAAAGCAGGCCACCACAAAGGGTCAAAAAACCAGCGTGCAGAGGCCAAATGCTTGCTGTTACTGAAAGTGGTTATGGCTTTATCAAGGCACAAGGTATCAGTAGAGTTGGCATAAAAACAAAAGATTTCTCATGTTGTGAGAAGATTATAAAGATTAGACTTTCCTGTGAAGCCTGCCTGTGTAGTACTGTGTAAAAACCCAAACAACTTCCTTGCAATTCAACTTTACTTATCTCATTGACTCTTTTCTTATTGGTTGTCTGTCTGCTTTTTTTTTAATTTGACTAATATTTCTAGGTCAATACGATCATTTTATGAGTGATAACAGCTTCAGAATTCCCAGGTAGACCTGTTCTTCACCTCCTTTGAATAACTACTGTTTATTGCAAGCAGATAAGTCACTGTTAGTGACATAGCACATTCATTTGAGCCCAAATTTACACTTTTTCATGGCCAAAATAACTCACAATGAACATCAGAATTCATATCCATATGCAGTTTATCTTGCATTTATTGACTGAAAAACATAATTATCTCTGTCCAAAAGGAGGTGATGAAAATTTTTTCACAAAACCTGAAGGTCTGCAAAACTAAGTACCTATTGCTTGCCCATATTGGTTCATTGCTTTCTCTACAAGTGTGTGAGATTGGAGAGTTGTTTTCATATTCCTGACAGAATGGAAAAGAATCTAAAATTTTTAAAGTCTGGTGATAATACCTGGTGATGGTTTGTATTTTGGTGTGAAGAAAAAACACCAAAATCTACGAGTTTCTTTAGTTTATTTTCCAAATGAAACAAGTAGGTAATTCCTATAGAATTAGGAGAAAACCTCATTTTATTGACAGCACTTTCCTCTCCTCTGCAGGAAAGGAATGATTCATACTAAATGGTGTGAGTTGGCTGTGAAGTTCTCTGCAATTGTTTCTCAGGTCATGCACTTCAGAGGCAATTTTATCGTCATAGAGACCATAGTATTAAATATAGGAGAACAAACCTTCTGGTCAGTTTTTAAAGTTAGTGTTGGTGCATATACTGCTGTTAAAATGTAGAAACACTTTTACACTCTTTCTTCCTTTTCTGTGTTTGTATTACCAGTACTTGATAGCACGACCAAAAATAGAATAAACTTGGTCTGTACCAAAAAATTTCTATTATTTGAGGAGCATCCAAAGAGATTAAAGGAGAATGTGTTTTTGGTCTACTGAGTACTGGTTGGTCAAAATTCTCCTCCATGTCCTATTGCAATTAATTAGGGAATTTTCATTTAATTTGACTAGGATAATTCTTCCTCTTATTTTCAGATGTTGTCACAATAAAAAACCTCAAAATATGTCAGAAACATTTGCCAATATTGCATTCACTTTTAGAAATCTGTGTAGCAACCCTATTATAGCTACTAGTGCAAAATTGGAGGAAGGGAAGTAAGTCAATCCAGAAATTATGAGATGGAGTGATTCTCAAGGTAATCTTTCTACCAAACAGAAGAGACTATTTCAGAATTTCATTAATGTTCTGCAATTTGTGGACAATAGTCTGTTCAGCTCAAGGAAGTTATGATTCATGACTGCTCTTTCAGTATTTGTCTTTCCCTCTTAAGAAATTGTGTTGGAGAAAGTCCAAGGGAAGGGAAGGGAAGGGAAGGGAAGGGAAGGGCGATACTTTGATCATTTAAAATATCATAGCAGAATCAAATAGCATCAAAATAAAGAGACACAGATGACTTGTTGTATGGCCTAATTTTTGTAATTACATGATTAGATTCATTCAGAGCCACTGATCTCTTCAGATATGTGTGTAGGTCTATTGATCACAAATCTGCCTCACTGTTACAGTAACAGATGCACAGTTATTAATCTTGGAAAGAATCCACATCCCCTTTTCAGAAAGATCAGAAAAGCTAATTAAGAATGACATGGCATCTTGTGTGGAGGAATTGCACTGCCCTTCCTATAAATGGGCAAAAATTATGCCAGAATTCCAGAACCTATGAAAGAAATACCAGGAAAAAAAAATTGTACTATACATCTTTTTTTTCTTTCATTCTTCTCTGCCATTTCAAGCCAATTTCTTTGCCAGATTCCATGATCAGTGTAACAAGTGCAGCTCCGCAAGCAAATGCGTGACACCTGCTAACTGTTCTTCCCTTCTCAAACTTCTCATTTACCAACCTTTGTTAAATGCTCCAGTGGGTTGACACAGCAAAATTCATGCCAAAAGCTGCTCTCTGCAAGAGCACTAATAGCTCAACAGTATGAGCCAGGCTTATTAAACCACATCCTGCACAGTGTCTGGGCTATTTGGAAATATAAATAAATAATGAGGAAAATACAGGAAATCTATGCTCAGAAGAGATTAGTATTCAGATTGTTGGAGTTCAATTACTGCCAGGAGTATATGATGTACAAAACATAGTACTTGTATATTCATTTTGCAAGATAAAATCTTAGATCTGTTAGCAGACTTGCCTTGGTGAACAATAATGAGCCAAATCAAAGATCATATAACTTCTTCTCTGCTTTTGAGATTTTGGCCTAGCCTATTCAAGCAGGTGTTTTTTTGTTTTTTTTTTTTTTACCATACTTAAACCTGTTGAAATGTTTTCATATATGATTCATATGCTTCTTTGGAGATGACTCCTCTAGATATTTAAATAGCAAGACAAGACTTTATCATAAAAATAAGTATGTTTTTGCTGAATAAACAACAAAATTCCCTAGAGAAGGAACATAGGTGCAACTTTTGCCATCATTTTGGTCATTCAAATGTTAATAATATTCACATTTATTTTCTTTCCCTTTTTCTCTGGTGACTAATACTAACCCTAAAATTAAGGTAAGTGATTTCTTGGACTTTCAAAAACCAGGGACACTCCTTCCATGAACATCCTCTTTCTCTGTAGGATATCTGAAGGATCTTGCTCCTCCTTCTTGACAGGATAAGGATTTCAAATAATCCAGCATGTACTAAAAGGTCAAAGAGTCATTACATAAATTATTCTTGTGACACAACTGCTGTAGTAAAATGACAACAGTATCCTAAGTTGCTTTTTCAATGGCTAAGCTTATGAAATTTCTGGGACATCCATGATATTTGTGTGGTAGAGGCTTTAAGATACCTGGATGTGTGGTTAAGTACATAAGTAGATGAAGTTTAGTACCTACAGTGTTGGTGTCCTCAACTGGGGAGGTAAAAAGTAAAGTAGGGTGGAAAAGATATAACCACAATATTGGAGATCAGATTGTAGAATGAGTTCTCAGAAAGAAGAACAGAGGAATTGCAGTCATTAAAGGATAAATTAGGGCTTGGCTTCTCAATTTGACTAAAGATCTTCATTTGCCTAAGGCTGATTATGTTAAACTTAAGTCACAGTAATCTAAAATAATGGGAGAGGAACAAGAGTCTATGGCTACACTGGAATACCAGCTTGGGTGCTGAAGAGTATGGTAAGTGATTTTTCCCATAGAATCCATGTTCCTAGTTCATCTGTTTTACTTAGCTCAAAAGATTATAAATTCTTACAGCAGTTTGTTTTGTTTTGGTGGGAAGTAGAAGGAAAATAGGAAGAAGTAAAGGCGGGGAAGCATGTAAGGCAAGATTGATTTTGGAGTCTGTAATGGCAGGTTTATTGATTCTGACTCATGAAGTATGAAGTTATAGATTTGTGTGATGTTACAAAGCCAGCTAAAACAGCTCCATAATGTCACACACTACCCAAGTATTGGTCAATTAAATTCTTGCTTTATATCTTTTGGCTGTTTAATGTACACTGTAGACATGATTTAACAGCTGGATCAACGATTCAACCTCTTATTTTTTAGTAGCAAAGAGTATTGTGTACTCGACAAAATTAGGGGCATAAGAGCTATATGATTCTCCTAAAAATAAGATTTTACATCAAAAATAAGAAGAGAGATGTTGGTGGCATTTACATATTTTTAAACATGTCTAGTTAAATGCAAATTATTCTGTATTGAATAAAATTTTTGTTTTACTAAAAATAAAAAAAATGAATGTACTGCTATTTCTTGTGCATATTGGTGCTTTGTCTGTGAGGATAAGTTCAAACAAAGCTCAAAAAGACCTTATGCAGGAAGAAAAGGTGTCATAGGTGGTATTTAGTCTTCCGGAGGTATTCCAGTCAAGCATCATGATGACAGATTTGCAGGAACAAAAATCTCTCGGCTTGGCTTATCTACTTTGGAGTCAATGGAAAGAACAAGAGTGGTATTTAAGTTAGAGTCCCAAAATAAGCTGTTTGCTGTTTGTGTAATTTAGGTTTTGAATGTTTTTCTTTTCACTGACAGTAGAGCTGGCCAGGTATGCAAATATTAGCCAAGATGATCAAAAATTCTCATTCTCAATTTGACCTGGGGGGCAAAAGTATTTGTAATGCTTATATCTGACACCTCTATAAGGTGGTATGAATACAGTAATTTACTATTTTTAAGTGTGATGACTGTATGGAAAAATGTTTTAGAAAACAAACAAGACAATAAAGAACCTTCAAAAGATATATTTTTTCTACTGTTTTTGTCTGAAGCAAAGATGAGCACCAGTAGAAGAGTATACAGTTCCACAAACATGTAAAGATGAATCTTCACAAGGCCTTTTAGAAATCTATATGCATGGTTGAGCACCACTGCACTAGTCTCTGCCTTGTTCAGCTTGTTAACATGGAACTAGCTGATGTAGCCAGAGTAGCAACAGCCCGTATACAGGCACTTTTTACAACTGGATAAAAGTTGTTTCTTTTACTAGTAAATATTTCTCTCTATTTCTGTTTCTAAAAATGTGTACTGCACCATTTTTTTCTCTATCCCTATGCACGCACATATACACCCACAAGCATATGCACACTCCTCTGAATACAAAAACGTTATGGTAACAGTTTAAATAGAGAGAAAACATAAAACTGAGAGACAGCTATTAGTTATCTCTATTTCTGAATTGAACTTGGAGACATGAAGATGTCACTGTTACTTAAGTGATGTTCCACAGCAAATCTGAACAATTACAACTAACAGTTCTATGCCCATCAGGTGGATTTGAGATTTTCACTGATCTCCACATTACAGGAACAATTATGAAAACTTTCCTGATGTATCAGACTGTCTGTCTCTATGAGGACCTGCTTAGAACATACCTAGGCCTTGTATATCCAGATTTCTGTCTTGCAACAACCAGGATATTGAAAGTGGGTGTGGACATGGCCAGAACTTGCACCACAAGCTCAGATAAACCTGTGGATCTCCCAGTCCAGACACGGTCCAGAAATGTTCTGCATCTGTCCTGTTCATGCTCTAGTGCAATAAAAATTATGTTTGAGGGAACTGAGGTTGCAATCATTATAATTACGTTAAAGCTACTACTTGACATACCGGTCATAAAAAATAGGTTTGTTTACAAATACATTCCAGAGACATTTCGTTTAGCTCTGTAAACTCCATGGTACTCAGTGTGCTCTCTACATGCAAATTGTTCCCTATTCCAACAGATTTATGTGAAGATTCATACCCATATGTATTGATTTCCTTGTCTGGTGAAGTCCCCTTTCCAGCAAAGTTTTACCACTGTAGTTAAGTGAAGAAATGTTAAGATTCTGTAGAGCAATCATGTGGATATGTTGATTAATTTGGAACAACAGATTTTCTATTTGTCTTAATTTGAATATGACAGAGTAAGTGGAACACACAAGAAGCCCCAGAATCTTCAAAGATATATTTTTCAAATGAGTTCTGGACAGATACCTATTTAATCTTCTTCAATTTGTCTCAAGAAAACATGGATTAGAATTTATGAATTCCTATCTCTGCATCTTATATATATTTCATTAGGCTTCACTGCTCCAGAGCAAGAAGGATCTGCTTCTGTAAGTGTTCCTTTTAAATGGATCCAAAAACAGTGAGTAGTTTCTGAGTAAATTTTATACATTCAGCTCTTCAGTTAATGAATTTGAAGCTGCCCCTGCATTTCACTGCCATTTGATGAACAAATGTACATGCTTCTCACTGCAATTTTAAAAAGATGTTATTGTCATGTAACCTTTATGCAGAAGCAAAGCAAAAAAAATACTTACATGACGTTTCACAAAATAAAATTTGCTCACACCTACTGTTGAACTTGTGTCAAATTGTTATCTACCACAACAATGGTAATGTAGAAAGAGAGACTAATGTAGAAAAAGACATCCCTTTTCATTACAGGAAAAAAAAAAAGAAAAAGTAATGGGTGATTGGATGACAAACATTTTAATAAAAGTTATTTTTGACATTTAAGATATCCCACTGGAGGTGGTTAGTTAAGTGAGGTAAAAATACATATATCCAATGATTAATGTATTCATTTTCTAGAAAACAAAGTGTGATTTTCCGCTATCTCTGTAACCCACCCAATATGGATGTCCCTGGTCTTGCCATTAAATTATGATAATTAAAGTCACAGTAACTATGAAAGCAAAATTGGAAATAGAATCAAAATTCTAGGAACATGAAGAGAACTTAACTGTGTTTTGTTATTTCCCTCCAAAATGTCTATGAAAGTGATCCTTCAATTTCAGTAGAATCTGAAAACAAGAAAACCCAGAGAAGCTGAAGAAAAGTCAGGATCAGGTTCTCTTTTTTTCCAGCTGATTTTTATATATAAATTCTGGGCTTGGTTCTCAATTAGTGATATATGATGAGAGCATGGTGAAGTTGAGGACATTACTACGTCTTTATTCATTTACTGCTGCTGTACCTCCAAAGCGTATAGATTCCATCGTTATCTCTACTGCTCTTTTCCTGCTGAACCTAATAGGTCCTGTGTGGGGCCAGGTTGCTTTATGTGGAATGGAAGAACAATCACAGCAGTGATTCACTTCTCCTTTTCCCTAGCCAAAATAACTGAGCCAACTCACAGTGGGAGCGTAGGTATGCAGTGTTGAGCCTCACCAGTATTAACTCCTCGCATGTAAAAGGAAACAGAGAAGGAATTGAGCCTGTGAACTACGTATTGCCTCCGATGGTTGTGGTGGGAGCAGGCACATTCTTCACTCACAGGCATGCCTAAATTCAGACTCCATTCCTTTGTAATCTTGCATGGATCTCATCAGTTTAACGTTGCTTACCATGAACCACAACTATATCTTACACTGAAGGGGAAAAAGAAAAAAATATGTAGAAAGAAATCTTTCTTTCTGGTTTTTGTTGTTCTGGGTGTTTTTTTTTTAACATCTGAACAAGTTAAAATAAATATCATGGATCACACCCACAGCTTGTGTAAATCAGCTCCACTCCACTGATTTCAGTTCAGCTGAGAATCTGGCCCAGTAATTTGTAAGTTAAACAACATAATCTGATTTGCATGAAATGTTACATGCAAGAATGAACTGGGAAACATGATGTGGGATCCTTTTATTCAGCTTTTTAATTACTTTTACATAATTCTACAAGGCAGAGATTATTACATTCAGAGGACAATGTTTGATCCCCTTTGGTTAATTTAAATCTCATTTAAAAGTTCCTGTGGGAGGGTTTTGGATCAAAATGTCTGACACCACAACCATGTTTATACCAATGGCAGTAAAAGCCTTCAAAATACATTAAATAAAATTAACAAATCCTGTTCAAAAGTTGAAATATTATTCAAAAGCAAGCTACACAGATACATTTACTAATTTTCCTTTTACAACTCTTATGAGGTGAATAAATGCTTTTCTCCAAATTACTTATGGGAAAACTCAGAGTGGCAAAGTGAATTGCTCACTGCTACAGCAAAGTTATTTTCAGATGCAGGTTTGAAATTTAGGGTGTTTTGGTTATTAGATGCTGTGTCCTTCTTCCAGTTAATTAGAGGTGTCTTGGGGTTTTTTTTACTTAGCAAAAGAGAAGAAAAAATATTCCTCTGTTCTTTCACTTTCCCAACATTTCTAAATTTCTTCCTCTACACAAAATTCTTTAGTTGTATTTCTGTTTCTGGTAGATTCATCTTCCTCACCTGTATGTCTTCTGCATCTTCTATTGCATACAAAAGATGATTTCTTATGATCTATTTTCAAAAATAAAGGAGATTTTTTCCTTCTTATTTACAGATATGCAACATAAAATATCAGAAGACTTTACATCTGTGCAAAGAAAAGTAGGATGATTAGGATTATATTTTAAAATGTTTTAAGTGTTCTTCAGATGGTGTTTTTTATGGCACTTTTTTTTTTAGAGGCTTTATATACTGCAGTAGGACCATGGGCACCTCAGAATGAATTTTATTTGCTCTAAGGTATGTGAAAATGTATTTCTAACTACTCAACTTTTTTCAAACCTCCAGACTCTCCCTTCTCACCCTTTACATCCACTCTAGCCTAACTAGTTTTTTAATGTAGTTCCTTTGCTTCCAAATTTCTCTGTCCACATTGCATTTTATTTTTACATTGAGGATGTCCAGGAAAGTCCCTTATAATATATGACATGAGTGAATAATATAGGACTTTAACATTCTGTCAGCTGCATTGTCCCAAGTAGTTTTAGATATATAGCTTTAGCATCAGCCAAAGATTGCCATCATGCTCCGGCATGTCTTGAGAATAATTAGAAGCCAGACTTCTATAAAATATTATCTGAATAGTGGAAGCGTAAAGGTAACTTGAAAGCAGCCTCAATGGACAAGGTGAAGCTCAGAAGAGATCACGAAATAACAGTAAACAACAGGAGGAAAAAGTAACCTCTGGAAATACTTTTAATACTCGTAAGAATACTATAAGAATATGAACAGTATTTTTGAGAGCAATTTGACTCTTACTAAAGGTTGCCACAGCTGATAACTTTTCACACAGTATTAAAAAAAATAATAATAATGCGTTGAGCCATTAAGCTAGCATGGCTGGTGCCCAGGAACCCGTCGTGAGATCCTTTGACTTCATGGGTGTCCTAATGTTCAACCAAGTAAAGATTCACACAGGGCAGTCAAGAACTCTATTACCCAGCGAATTTGGAGATTTCACAGAAACCTTAGGTGGTCAGCTAAACAGAAAATGCTGTGCAGGACAGCTCTGCCAGAAGCCAGCAGGGAAAGCTGCATAGGGGAGCTCTATTAATAACACCTTTACTTTTATAACGATTCAGCAATGCGGATGAGACAAACAATCTCTATCTGTGTGAGTATTGTGTGCTGGGTAGGCAATGCCACCATTTAGTCAAGAAAAAACCTCCTTGGCTGGGATTCAGTTTGAGACCAAGACCACCTAAGTCTGGGTGTCTCTCTCAAAGTCTCTCTATCCCTAGCAGAACACTCAATGGACATCTTGTAAGTACACTAGGTGGAGATGAATGGTTCTGCTAATTTTACATTACATTCCTAGGTATTGTTTAAACACAGGTGTTCGGAGGCACTTTAGGAGCACTGGAATACCTAGTATCCATCCAGGCAAATGACAATCCATAGGTCTTATGTCCCAATTGCCAGCACATGCAAATGCATGAGACATGTAGGACACTGTTGCTCTCTAAAAAATGAGACTTTTACATAAGCTGATGGATCTAACACAGGATCTATGGAAGATGTGCATTCCTGCACCAATGAATGGAAGCCAGGTAGAAGCAGAAATATGGATTGTCTAAGGGTTCTGGATGCTTGTCTGCAGGAAAGTATCCTGGACTCTTGTTGAATTTTCCATTTTTGCAGCTGTCACCATGCACAGTGATGTTCCCACAAACAGGAGCAGCAGCACAGGCTGGTGGAGACAATGCAATGAGGAACAGCTCTGTGATTTTGTCTTTTCCTTTTCCACCACAATGCCTTCCCTGTTTACACATT
This sequence comes from Struthidea cinerea, assembly GCA_013397865.1. Classification (NCBI taxonomy): domain Eukaryota; kingdom Metazoa; phylum Chordata; class Aves; order Passeriformes; family Corcoracidae; genus Struthidea; species Struthidea cinerea. The sequence continues at coordinate 1,575,496 of VZTI01001286.1, forward strand.
TCCTTTTAGAGGTATGTCATTCTTCCCAGTCCATATAAAATATGTCAGAAGATCATTCTTCTCTAGGTCTACCTTCCAATCTTTCTGCTAGAATAGATAGCTGTCTCATTAATAAATCTTTTGCACTTTTTTAAAACCAGTGATTTGTCTATATGATTAGGAATAATGAGATAACTTACAGCTGCACTGAGCTTTACAAGTATCAGCTAACCAGCCTTCCTGAAACCCCTGTGGAGATATAACTACAAAGTCTCCAACCTAGGTACAAGAGTATTTCTTATTCTAAATATAAGCAACATCTTCTAGTTACTCCAAGTATATGTTTTATTTTTTTTGGTAATTTTTATGTTTTATATCATTGTTCCTATTTTTTAAAGGTGAAAGATAATGAAGTTTTATAAACTTGTTTCTATGTTAGTGGGAAGCTCAGCATGTTGAAAAATATCTTAGATTTCATGAGAGGCATTGAAAAATTGAAGAAGCAAAATTGGAAGACTGTTATTAATGTGTTTCTTTCAGTCTTTTTCCCCATAGTACAAATCCAGCTAACTGAAAATATATTAAAGAAAAAAAAAACAAGACCAAGCTCCAGTCAAAAAGCAGATGGACACATGGTAAAAAAAATGGGAGATCTAAATAAAGCATTTTCCTTTAGGATCATATAAGAGAACTCAAGTCTTAATATTGGATTTTTTCTCACTTCTTCTCTTATTCAAATATGAAAAAAAGATAATTAAGGTGAAAATTAGGCCCTAAATACTTAGCGAAGTATGAAAAAATATTTAGACTTAAATGGAGTACAATTTTACCTTTTCATTCAGCAAAGGATATGAAAAGCACATAAGTGAAAGAAAAGCATATTAAGAATGAAAACAATTTTTCTACCTAAAATTAGCAGCTGGAGAGTTAGAACTTGGCTTAGTATTAGCAAATTGTTTATTGGTCTTAACAGTAGTGATAGTCCCAGAGCAACAACTGTAATCAGAGATCTGTTTGCAAAGCTAATTAATTCAATTTATTCATTTTTTCTCCTCTCATAAAAAATAAAAGCTTTCTCTATCACTGCTCCTAAGTCTTAACTCCTATAAAAATGTGACTGTGGGGAAAAAACTCCAACAAATAACATAGACTTTTAGACTGGTTAAATTTCATTTAAAAAACTCACAGCTGACAAATATTTGCAAGTCGGAAGGGACTTAAGAATTTTATTCCATTATAAGTTCACCAGAGAATTATGGGGGGGGAAAACATGTAAAAAGCAATTTCATGACACATAAACAATCAGATAGCATTGTAAGTGTAAATATTTCCATGTTCTGTATCCACTTTCTGCCCTTATCACAGTTTTTACTGTTTGTGTGGTCAGGGATTCATAAGCTCAGCCTTTACAATGAACTGCAAGAGCTGGTATGTTATGTTATCAGAGGACATTATCTGAAAATATCTGTCCAAAAGTCAGGAAGGGAAAAGAAGGTTAGCAGCAGGGAACTGGATTAAGGCCAATGGCACAAATAGTGAACAAAGGGTATCCCATATACAGGCGTCAAGCAGCTTTTAACTTGTCAAGTGAGTTGTGAAGGCATCCTTACAAATGTGTGTGATGCACTTATCATTTAAAGTCCAAAGTGCATAGCTGTACCATGTCTTGCAGTGAAATAAGAAACCATAGCACTTTTCCCCACAGACTTACCCACATTTGACTGCTTCCAGGCTGGAAAGCAGAAGCTACATATCTCCAGCTTCCCTAACCCCCAGCCTGTAGTAAACAAAGCCAAGGATAGAATGATGGCATGTGGGCTGATGAGGGAGGCACTGTCTGCTGACTGATTTGCTTGAAATATTGGCTTCAAATCTTCTCACTTGGTTGGCAGCAGAGACCAAGTTTTGTCTGCGCTGAGTACCAGTGTGCTTTCAGATCATGCATTTGATAAATCCTTTTCTCTCTGCATTTGCACAACCAAGTTCTTCAAGTGAGCCCATAGCACTATTGGAGGTCACCAAAAACTATTCTAGCTCAGCAGCTAAGGTGAGGCAGGCAGAGAGGCAGCTCAGTGTGATACCCGACCCAAGTTCCATATATATAACTATATACACTATACACATATATATATATACACACATAATATGTATGTATGTACGTAACTTTCAATGTTAGGGTGCAGCTTTTTGGTTTTTTTCAGATCAATTGCTGCATTCTATGGCCAAGACAAGTCTGTCAGATGAAAGGAGGAATAATTCACAGCCTTTTAGCTGGTCTTACAGGGCATTTTTTACTTCCATTTGAATGTCTAGTGATTGGTGAACAAGCCTCTGCAGCTCAGCAGAGAATCCTCGAGTGGCTTCTGGTGTTATTTTGATGGTATTAAGACAATGGTGCATAGCATATGTTGGGCTTTTCCTCTTAACTCTTCCTTTCCTTCTGAAGGAATGGTCATGCTTTCTAAATTGGAATAAGTCTTTTAACTTAGAATAGAATGTGTCAAAAGGAATCTCTTTCATTTTTTCATCTTTGAAACTAAGTGCATTAAATGGAATTGTAGTATTTTTCAGTGATTGAAGATTTGGGATTATGCATTTTTCTTTCAGAAAGCAAAATGCTTTTCATCAAAGACATTTTCACAGTAGCATATTAAACACAAAATTGGACTATTTGTTTGAAGTAATGCAACTATTTGCAGATTTGAATACATAGTAATGTTCAATAACAAAACCAGAGATGGTCAGCAATATCTTCTTGTAAATAAATATGTGAGACAGCATGCTCTTCACCTAGGATAAAAGAATTATGTGACTTGAAATAAAAAAGGTGAATATGTTTAATTAATTAAAAGAAAGAGTTTAAAATACAAACTAAAAAATCACTTTAATCAACATTCCTAATAAGATATAAATCCAGTGACATAAATGTCAGGGAAAGACATGCATTTTTTCCTTACGGCTGTGGGGAACATTTTCACAGGGTGAGACATACAAAGGGCTATAAAGTGGGAATTGTGTGTCTAGTTCAGATTAATGATTCTGAAAATACACATTCAACTGATAGCTGATTGTTGGAGTGCCAAAGCATAGAGACTTGTTAGCACTTGAAATTAACATTCCTGAGGTGCCTCTGCCTTCCCAGTATAGGATCTATTTTTATGTGCTGGAAAAGCTTTACATCTCCCAATCAAAATCTAGAAAGCAATTTTTACTCCAATTTAGTCCACTGTACACCTACATTAGGCAACCAGCACTACAGAGAGTGCAGAAGTGGCTGTCATTTCCTTTTAAAATCCAGCCACAAGAGGAGAAAACCAAGAAGAAACCCTTTTACAATAACTTTATCTGCACTGTAGCCAAGGCATAAATCTTGACATGACTGTGAAAACATTCAACAGACCACTTTAGCTGGATAAGGAGGGAAAGTAAAGACTTAAACTTCAACATCTACTTAAGGAATCATTATTTTCTTGCATAATGGCTCATTCTTTAAAATAAATGAATGTTCTTTAGAAATGGATTGAAGTCCAGGTGTCCCTAACCTGGAGAAATGTCTTAAGTTTTAGGGAGAGTTCAGCCACACTCTTTCTTGCTCTCTGAATCACCAATTCAACCCAGAAGAGCTCAAGGTAATCCTGTGTAGCTTGTTATTTGGTGCTTAAATTGCCCTCGTGGTTGCAGGAGGCATAGTTCTGACATCCCTCACAGTGCTGAAGCTCTAGTACCTGCAGCCATATCCCTCAGTGTAAGCATTTGAATTATCAGAATTAACTGCAGTATGATTCTTCCTCTGGCTGTAGATTTTAATTAAAATTCTAGACTGTCTGAGTGTATTGTCTTGCTAAGATCATATTTTACATACTGGGAATTCCAAATGAGTTGTTGCTTCCCAGCCCATCTGTGAATCATAAAGTGGTTTAGGTGGGAACCAGGTGCTACTTTCAAACATATGTTAGAGCTTAGATTTAAGCATATTATGAACTTTATCTTCCAAAGCAAAGGTGTCCAGATTTTCATGCCACCATCTCAGGTGAAAAGGATCAGTCTGAGACATAAATGATTTAAATTCTATCTGAGTATGAGGCTAGAGAGAATTAAGTAGTCTGAGTGTCAACCTGCATGATAAAGGACATTTTTTAAAGCTTAAAATTTCATCATACAAGAGAAATACTTTTCCTTTTGAATCACTTTTAGGATTCTCTTTTCAAAATTTTGTATCTGGCAACAGCAAAAATAAAAAATAAATAAATACTTTCTTACTGATGCATTCCTATATCAGTTGCATATTTCTCTAATTAGCTGCACAATTAATGAAAGAGATGAGAATGGTAATGAGAGTTTAGATGGTACTAAAAATCTGCAATCCTCCTCACTGGTGAGCTTAAAAACCAGAACAAATTGTGTACAACTCTTTCCCCCCGTGTGAGCAAAAAAGGAAAAAATAGTGAAGAAGAATCTATGTTAATTTGTGAATGACCACATATATCCCACTTGTGAGTGGGTGTTGGTTAAGTCTAGAAAGAGCATCAACTTAGCCCTGATCCATCCCTATGCTTGGGAGGTTACTTTCAGGTGTATTACTTTGCTTATTGTGTTTAAAACTGATTTCATGGAGGGCTGAGTACATTCCTTCTACTAAAAGAGATTAACCTTCTTCATTAAAAGTGACACAATTCATAATTATTGGCAATGCTTTAACTGTAGCATTATGATATTTATGTGACAACATTTCATGCAAAGGAGGTATAATACAATCTATGTAAATGGCCAGTAGTTGTTTCTTTTCTGTAGTAAACTGCAGCTCACTCTCATGACAGAGCAAATGAATATACAAATGAAGGATTTGTTTCCCAGCGACTGTACAATAAATACTTCCCTGGGAATGTTAAGTGTCAACAGACACACATTTTCTATAAAATTACTGTTTCATTTTTATGGAAGACAAATCCTCCTCTAAGTTTTTCTAAAATTGTCATGATGTGTCTGCTTGCTTGCTTTTTTTATGCTGTTTTATCTTACGTACAACTACATTTATGAAAGATGCAAGTGTTATTAATAAAAGATTATGAGATTTCACTGTAACTGTGTAAGCTTACAGCATGTTCTTTCTCTCTCTCTTCCTCTCTATATACATACCTCACACATACATGTATATACAAGGACAAAGATGTTATAAATAGAAGATAAAAGCAAGATACAAGCATGTATAAACAGGGTACTGGTGACAATTCCTAGAAGCACTGCTTGTATATAGATATGTATAGATATGCCATAAAACTGTGAGCCTGCTTTCAGGTTCCCAGTGCATTAAATTTATGTCCACACTATGTATCTTACTGTCAAAAGGGTAGATGTTTTTCTATTGATCATAACAATTTTGTGTCAGGTTGAATGCACCATGATACAGCTCCTCGATTAAGTCAACTTTGTCTCCACCATGAAGTGACAAAACAAAAATATTTCCATGTCTATGAAATTGCATTATCTTTTTCAACTCCTTCAAAAAGAAAGCAAACCAACTTTTAGCTCTGGTCACATAAGGCACAATACTTTCTTTTTTTCTGTTGCTATGCTAGATATTTTTTTATTATGTTCTTGGATATGATTGGTAACATCTCAATAAGGGAGAGTACGCCGTCTTTCTAGGAGACTCTTGGAAAGTTTATGAGTACAGGAAGCTCCAGTTTTGCCTGGCTGTTGTCAGCAGGTGTACTTGCCAATGAAACAAGAATGAGTAATGAGTTGCCATTAAATATCATAGGTCTGGACATGTGGTTTTAGGAAAGGGATAGTTTTTGCATTGTTAAGACTGAGAGAAGATGATGGGGACTAATGGCAAAAAAATTTGTTTATTAAAATTTGGCTTCTAAAAATTATGTGCAAGCAAATAATTGAGTGGGAGATGTTTCTGGTCTGGTCTGAGTCTTGGCACCTTTTTACCCACATATGGTGTGATTAGCGAAAAAGAACTGTCTGCCAGTACTCCTGGAGAGTTTGAAGTGAGTTTGAGGCTTCTGTGTTTGGACATAGATCATATACAGGTCTTTAGAATGAGTAAAGTTTTCTCCAGGCAAAACGCTGAAATGGATAAAGACAACCAGGAACTCATTACATGAGTATACTAGTAATAGTAATAGGAAATATCTTGCAAACCAGATTGTCTTCCCCTCTACCCATTCCCCCTAATATTTATTAGAATCACAGAACCACAGAATAGTTCGGGCAGGAGGGGACCTTAAAGATCTTGTAGTTCCAATCCCCTTTCAAGAGATCAGGTTGCTCTAAGCCCCTTTCCAGCCAGGTCTTGAACACTTCAAGGATGGGGCATCCACAGCTTCTCTGGCCAACCTGTTCCCGTGCTTCATTGCCCTCCCAGTAAAAAATTTCTTCCTAATATCTAATCTACACTTACCCTCTTCCAGTTTAAAGTCATTCCACCATGTTCTATTACTACCTGCCCCTTTCTGGCTTGTTTTTAGGCACCCTTTAGGCACTGCAAGGCTGCTGTAAGGTCTCCCTGGAGTCTTCTCCTGGTTGAACAATCCCAAATCTTTTAGCCCGTCTTCACAGGAGAGTTTCTCCAACCCTGCTATCTTCTTTGTGAATTCATTCATTCACTTATTCATTTATTCATTTTCTATTTTCCAAATCTACCAGGAAGATGATGTGAAATCTGTCCCCATGTTTTTTATTCAGATTTTAATTATCCTGTTCTTAAAAGGCCAATTATATTAACCAAAACCCAAACAATAAAAATGCATTCTCCAACAGCCTGAAAGCTTTGATGTCGTATATGGAAGGTCATGTAGAACAGGAGAGGTGCCTATGACTGGGCGAAGACTGTCACTCCAGTCTTCAAAAAGGGCAAGAAGGAGGGCCTGAGAAACTACAGGCCAGTCAGCTCCACCTTCATCCCTGGTAAGATCATTGTGGAGGTCATCACCAAGCATGTAAAAGAAAAGTAGGTCATCAGGGGTAGTCAACATTGGTTTAAGCAAGGGGAAATCATGCTTGACCAATATGATAGCCTTCTGAGATGAAATAACTGGCTGAGTAGATGAGAAAAGAGCAGTGGATGTTGTCTACCTTGAAATCTGTGAGGCTTTTGACATTGTCTCCCATAACATCCTCATAGGTAAGGTCAGGAATTGTGGGTTAGATGAGGAAAAACAAGGTGGATTGCGATCGCTGCTACAGAGTCTAGTTGGTGACTTTGAGATAGTTGTGTTCCCAGTGGGTCAAACTGGACCAAGTCTTGTTCAATTTGTTCATCAGTGTCCTGGATGAAGAGGCAGAATGTATCCTCAGCAAGTTTTCTGAGGATAAAAAATGGGGAGGAGTGGCTGATACACATGAAGGTTGATGTGGGAATCCAGAACGAGAGAATATTTCTCTGCATTCTGGATTCCCACAGTTGTGCTGCCATTGATCAAGACCTGAACAGACTGGAGAGTTGAACAGAGAAGAACTTTAGGTAGTCCAGCAAATGCAAATGTAGGGTCCTACATCTGGGGAAGAATAATCGCAAGTACCAGTAGAGGATGGGGGCTGACCCGCTGGAAAACAGCTCTGCAGAGCAGGACCTGGAGGTCCTGGTGGACAACAAGTTGTCCATGAGCCAGCAGTGTGTCCTTGCAGCCAAGAAGGCCAATGACACCCTAAGAAGAATCAGGAAGAGCACTGCCAGCAGGTCAAGGGAAGTGATCCTGCCCCTCTATTCAGCCCTAGTAAGGCCATGTCTGGAGTGCTGCGTCCAGTTCTGGGCTCTCCAGTACAGGAGAGACATGGAGTTCCAGGAAAGGGCTGCAAAGATGAATAAGGACTGGAGCATCTCTCTTATGACAAAAAGCTGAGGGAGCTGGGCTTGCTCAGCCTTGAGAAGAAATGATTGAGTGGGGACGTTATCACTGTCTACAAGTATGTGAAGGGAGGGTGCCAAGAGGACGGAGCCAGGCTCTTTTTGTTAGTGCCAAACAACAGGAAGAGAGGCAGAAACTGGAACAGAGCAAATTCCAGCTAATTACGAGGAAGAACTTCTTTAGTGTAAGGGTGATTGAGCACTGGAACAGGCTGCCCTTCTCAGGAGATATTCAAAATACTCCTGGACATAGTGCGGTGCAACCTGCTCAGGGTGAACCTGCTTGAGCATGGACATAGGACTAGATGATCTCCAAATGTCCCTTCCAACCCCACAGGGGAAACAAAGAAGACTTGAAAAATAGATTACAAGTATTACTACTATTCTACAGGAAAAGATAAACAAAGTAATATTTTATAACTGTCTTCATGCCCTATCTTTGAACAACGACAATACACATATTGCCAGCATGAGGCTATGTTGTTACATCATTTTGTGATGCTTTACTTGCAGGAATAGCAAGCTGGGATGCCAGAAATTAGAATTTTCAATGCAGTCACATCAGCAGTAGATTTACTCTTTCTGATCAGCAATATGTGTACAGAGGAGTAGGTAATTTAACAAATCAAAGACCTGTGGAGGAAATGTTTGCACACATAGCAGTATTTGAACCAAAAAAAAAAAAGGAATTGTGTGATGATTTTCTGAGATCAAGACCTAGTAAGGCCTAATTTGATGAGTAATTTGAAGGAAAAGGAAGTTTTAAAAGGCCTACCTCATAGTTGTTTAAAATTAAAATCTCTTTTATAAAAGAGGTACGGTAAACTAGTGCCATAATTTTTTTCCTGTGGGAACACTTGTTGGGTGAATTGTTTATAATTTTAGTTATCTAAATAAAGTTCTATAAACAATTTTTTTTTTAAAGATGTCAATTTTTAACATATTTGTGTATTTGGGTTGCTATCAGCACATTGTATTTCTTCCTAACTTGTTATGTCAGTGGCTCATGTAGTGTATTGGGTTTCCATGGCCAGTTTTTTGGTAGCAGGAGGCAGTTATTGGGGTGGCTTCTGTGAGAAGCTGCCAGAAGCTTCCCCAAATCTGGCAGAGGCAAGGCCAGCCGGCTCCAGGACGGACACTCTGTTGGCCAAGGCTGACCCAATTAGAAATGGTGGTAATGCTTCTGTGACGTCACATTTCAGAAGAAGTTAAAAAAATATATTTTGCAGATCTAACTGCAACCAGAGAAGAGCAGAGTGAGAACATGTGAGAGGAACAACACTGCAGAAGCCAAGGTCAGTGGAGGAGGGGGAGGAGGTGCTCCAGGTTCTGGAGCTGAGACTCCCCTGCAGGCCATGGTGAAGGTTATGGTGAAGACCATGGTGAAGCAGTGGTGCCCCTGCAGCCCATGGAGAACCACAGGGATATAGACGTCCACCTGCAGCCTGTGGAAAAGACTCATGATTTGTCATGACTCATGACATGTCTGAGAGGAGGTTGTGAACCCAAGGTGGCAAGTATGGGTTATAAAATCAAACAGGCTATCACAAATATTTATCATTCCAGAAAACCTAATGCTGTTAAGAATTCTTTGTTGCCTTCCTTGCTTAAAAGTATGAGTTATCATTTTCACTGGTAAATTATTGTATTTTTAAATACAATTACCATGAAACCAATGTATTACATGCTATAAATCTGAAGATTAAATTCTCCTACCCAAGAAGTTGAATGATTAATACTAAATTATTTCAATGATCCATGATGGGATACCATTTCAATCATATCTCTGTAAGTCTAACACAATAAAAAATCAGAACCAGTTTCTTCTGTCCTCATATATGTTTGGTAAAACCTGAATTTGTCAAAGATACCACTAATTTTAGTGAGATCTCTAATGAAGAGTTTTATTAGAAATGGTGCTTTTGTTCCTGCACATACCTTTAAAAAACGAGACAATGGTGAATGATATTTAGCTATTCAGATTCCTTTATCGTTCCTTTGGTATATTAGTGTTCCACAGATTTTATGTATGAAGTTAATTTGTTACGAATACTGGAGACCCTTGTGCAGATTCAGTTGGGGTTGTCTACTTGCACAGAAGTGCCTGTGTCTGCATAGGGGCTGGACCACTAACATTTTGAATCAGGATACGTGAGAACATTGTTTATTCATTTTCAACAAAGATATTAAGAAAAAGTTTCCTTATTCAGCAACATTAAAATTGAATGTCATGTTGTACTCATGATATTATTGGACATCAAGCATTCTGGTAAACAGCTGGCATAACCCTGGATTGCACATCTGGTAGGTGTGGATGGAACTCATTGGAATAATCCTTCCATAAAAAACGTGCCAAAGCTTTGATATAACAAGTGCTTATGCCTGATGGCAGCCATTTACTGTTTGCCAGTTCAAATGTGCTTCCAGTGTTGGAATACATCCACAGTGGCACTTGAAACATTGAGAATGAGCTCACTACATTTTAGAGGTGAAAGTTGAAGAAAGGAAGACATCTACTCAGCTCCTGTGAGATGTAGCAGCTCTGGGGGAGTGAACAGAAGCACTTTACTTAGTAGCTGAAACTTTTGCCTGCATACTTTCACTTTTAGCCAGTTTAGCACTATTTTAGGGCAATTAATTATGGGGCATATCATTCTAGAGAAGTGACCTTGCATAGAGACATCCCCTTAGAGAAAAGCCTAAAACAGCAAGAGAGGATGGACTTAGGTGTTATCACAGAACAATAGAAGATAGATCTGGAAAGAACCTTGAGGAGTCACCTACACTCTTTCTGCTCCAAATGTATTTACCCCGTTCCCTATGGGTGCTCAGCTAATCTCTTCATTAATCATTTATCATTATTCCCAGCCCAACATCATCAACAGAAAGTAGCATACATAGCTCCCTTGTGTCCCTTAACCCAGCTGCAGGGAAATGTTTGATATTTTTTGTCTTGATAGGGCATGTAAGCAAATGATTATTATCCTTTCTGTTTGCAGATGCAAGAGAAGTGCTGAGCTGAAGTGCTGACAAGAGATTGAAATATTTACATCTTCCCATGATTCCAGTGAAAAAGGAACACAGAATAACAATTCAGATATTTTTATTTGTGATTCAGAGCTTAGCCTCATCTAAACACTGCTCAAAAGGAAGCCTCCTTCCCTCCAGACATTTCTTCATAATATATTTTTATTATTTTCATTTTATTTAAAACATGCTGTCTTTTCTGTAAAAAAATGTTCTCTTATGCTGCCACATATATATAAAAATTGATTTCCAAGTACTATTAAATGTCTCTTATATTTGCCCTGACAATCACAAAAGGCTTATAGAATTCAGTACTTGGCTGTCAGTATAGATATAGTAAAGAAAAAAAAAAGCTGAACTGAAATGCATAACAAATACAGAAAAGACTCTTAATATCCCTGGATAATATTTTCAGAGTCCTGTAGGTTGTTTAGTAACATAAACAAAGAGATGTAGGCTCATAGGTGATTTGGACACTTTTAAAAAGTTAATTTCACAGAAAAATCTTGAGAGAAAAATTTCGGCCTTCAAATGAAATACTTAAACTAGATTTTAGTTGAATCATAATCAATGATCAAGACCTTGCCCAGCTAATTTCTCTTGCTAAATAGATTGCACACTATCTATTTCTCTGCCGAGTAATTTCTTTTTATGCTTTTATGTCCTATTGAACCACAGTTGATCAGAATATCTTCACCTGTGTAAGTGAACTGTAAAATGTTAAAATTTCACCCTTCATTACATTTTAAAAATAGATACGAGTAGCTCAGGGGTTTTTTTTTTGCTTCTTCTTGTTGCATTTTTGTTGTTGTTGATACAGATTTTTAATATATTTTCTTCTTAAATTTCTCGCTTTTATAACACAGTCCTTATCAGTATTACCTGGGATCAGAACTGACATAAAAGGCAAACACATGTTTAGAAAGATGAGGGCAGCAAAAAGCATGTTCGCCAACAAAAAATAAATTTTACTCATTGCTAATAATTGCTTCTTATTAAATTTGCCAAGACAAGATGAATCAACTGAATTTTACTGGGACATAATAACATTCATAGAGGAGCAGAGGAAAAGATGTCTGATCTAGAAAACAGGTGAAAGCCAGAACTGTGTGATATAGTAAACTTTCAGTAAGAGTTATCTATTACCCAGTTGAGAGGAATGGAACAATGTTCATCTCTTGACTTGTATCATCAGTTATTAACTGCCTTTAAAAGCATTTGGATTTCTTCTCATGGTGACAAGTTTCCATGCTATTATCTCCCCTGTTCACCGTATACTAGAACAATAGAGAGGAAAGAAAAAAAGCAAGGTGTTTTTGAATCAATGGTGTTAATTTCTCAGTCTCTCTCCACTTAAAACTCAGCTGAAAAGGAAATGCTCTTCTACATTCTTCTAAAGTAAGGTTTCAGGCTCAGAGAGGCGGTGTGGAGTTATAGGTTTACATACATGCTTATCTACATATCAGTAGTCTCTAGTTCCTTCCAATAAATATTCTCATTACAATTAGTCATAGTTTTCCTCTAATACATTGTTGTCATTTAATACTCTACAGTTCAAAAATAAGAGCAATATTGCAGAGCTGCAGCATTCAACATCAGCCTGAAGATACTGCCCGTGAAATGAAAAACACAAATTCAATTGATTTCCAACAAACAATAGTTAGGCCAATGCCAAATTGTACTTCAGAAAAACTGGGCCATCTATGCCTTGTCTTCATCTCCTTGAATCCTCTTCATGATTCTGCAAACCTAATGACGTGGCAAGTGTTGTGGTTATAGGAGAAAGAGTACCAGTATGGAGGTAGCCAAACTGTGTATTTCACACCCATCTACATTATTCCTGATGAACTGTAATGGTGGGTGACTTGTAACAGCTGTGAGCCGGGTGTAGTGTTCTCTTCACATGATAACTACACCCAGCCTAACGGGGGGGTCATCTCTGCCCATGAGCCATCAAGGACTCCCCAAAATATCCTATGACTCACAGGATTACGTCATTCTGTTGTGAAACTCCCTGCCCTGAGGGTGGTACTGAGCATTCCTGCCCGGACTTTGGGGGTATATAATCTGGGGGGTTGGGGACTTGAAAAACTACCACCACTGGACATCCAGAGGGGAACCCAAATTTCCACAGGACCACTGCTTTTGACAAGACCACAACCACCACTTCAACAAGCACTGCAATCACTGTTTAATGGGACTGTGAACAGCACCCCTGAGCAACAGGGGCCGGGCTGTACTCTGACTCAGCCAGTTTAAACCAGTGTTTCTGTACTATCACCTTTTTTTGTAATTTTCCTATTAAAGTATAACTCTGACTTGAAGTCTCTCTCAAGATATTTGTGTGGTGTCAATTTACCCCTGCTGGTTTACCTTCAAACCACTACAGGGAAGTCAACTGCAGCTCAAACTGTAATCTGATGTTGAATGCACATCTGCACTGGAAGACTAGTGCAATAATAAGGAGAGCAAGCACCTAGCATTTCACAAAATATAAAATATCCCCCCCAACCTTGCTTGTATTTTTTTGCCTTTATTGTTACAGACAATAATTATCCATAAATTTCAGATAAAAGACACTATGCGTCAGCAAAGAATTGCAGGATTTTCTGATTTTGGTTTTGCTTTGATGAAATCAAAACTCAGTTTTATTCTATTATATCTATTGAAATAAAGCGCACATACATATTTTCAAAAAGACCCAAGAAAAATATGTTCATCTAGTTCAAGATGATACAATAAAAGAAAAAATTGAACGATTTCTGTATGCAAATCTCAATCTTTTTGATTTTCTTTTTCTTGAACATATATTTAAGTGGATTAGAGGTTAATAAAAACTAGGCCAAAGGGAATGCTGGATTATCTAGCCTTACTCATTTATAGTACATAAAATTTCACCAAGTACTGAAGGGAACGGTCCTTGTTTGACTAAAACTGGACCTCTATTTAGGAAAAGCAGAGTATTCAGAAAAGCACCCTGTCTTGATTTGAAGATGTTGAGAGACAGAGAATTCACTTCTTTGCTGGGCTGTTCCATTCATTAATCAGGGCCACTTGTTTTGAAAAAGTGCTCTATTGCTAATCTGAAATCTGGCTTCTTCTTGCAGCCATGAATCCTGTTATGGCTTTCTGTAATAGCTGTTAAAATCTTCAGTACCCTTTATCTTCCATCTATGATGGCAACAGTAAGTTTAAAAGGCATTAAAAAAAAAGTCAAAACATTAAAACCTTTACATCTCTCACTGTAAGATATTTCTTCTAGCCTGCAAATAATTTCTATGGATTTAGCTACCTCACCTCCAACTCTTAGCCTCCTTTCAAGATTGTGAACACTGAAACCTCACACAGTTTTCTAATATCAGCCTTGCCTAAGTTGTATGTGGGTATTGACCCTTAGGGAACTGCACTTTCTATTTAAATTTTTTTACATCAGTAAAAAAAATCCTCTAAAAATATTATTCCATTCACCAGTTTAGTGTTTTGACATTATACAACACAAGACTCAAACCCCTAAGAAATTTTCCTAAGCAAATAAGTAGAAAATATCAAAATAGTCACAAAAGTCCACCTTATTATTTGCCAGAAATCTGTTTAGAAGCATGGTTTAGTTCCTGCAGATTTTGCGAGGCAGAGCAAGTCCTTTAAGGAGAGGCTAGGCTCATAACTCCATGGCTGCCACAGCTGCCTGGTTCAGATATGCCTTCCCTGAGTTTGCATTAGCTGCCAAAAGATCAAACAGAGAGAAATCATTTGGGTTAAGTTCCCTACTTTTCTCAAAAATGTAGCTTCCTAGACAGAGAGGCGAGGACAAAGATAAAAAAAGGAAACTTGGCTTTGACTGGAATTGAGTATATCACAATCATATTTTAGATGAATTTCAGTGTATGTAAAATGTGAGAATAGGGTGGATAACCCAACAAATTTCATCATTGAGGGTCTTAGATCAAAACTTTGACATTTATTCCTAGGTTAGAGGAAACGTTTTCCTTTGAAGCTCTGGCAGAGATGCTGAAACCTGTCTGAAGGGACAATTTCAGGAAATTAACATTAGGATCTATTTTAAAAAATTATTAAACCCCAGTATTTCTACTATTAAGGTACAGAGATACACCTCTGTAACCAATAGTTTGGGCTTCAACCACTCTTCAGATTTTATCAAGTGACAAAGACAGAAGATCTTTGTCGTATTTTAAAATTCTATAAGGACTTAGTCCATTTAATTAAATGGAAGGAGAAAAGCAACTCTTCAATTTCTTCCTCTCAAGTCCTGTTACAAGTCTATGGTGAGGCACTAATGACATAATCCACCGCCATGAGCCTGCTGCAATAAACCAGACACATCATTTCAGTGTGGCAAAGTATAGCATCTCTCATCTTATTAACATCAGCTCTGTTTCTTGTTTCATCACAGGAAAAAAATCTCCCCTGCTAAAGAACTGCTGTAAGACTTGAAAATTACTGACTTCAAACTGAGAGAAGCTTAGCACAGCTATTAGTGGCAGGCTCCCTTTTGACTCACTTGGTAAACCTGCTTTCTATATACCCCCAGGGTTCTGGTTCAAGGACTGGCTGAGTGCACACACAGTAAGTTCACTTACCAGATTTAATCTGTCAGATGCAAACAGCTGTCATATCCATCTGTGGGACATGCTGAAAGGGTGGAGAGATCAAAACCTGAGATTCCCTGTGAGTTTGCAGGATTAGCAGTCCCTGAAGCACCAGAGATCTAAATGAACAAATCTCAGTGAGCACAGGGTGAATCCAGGTAATTTGGCAGGTCTGAGATAGGCGTATGGTAGGAAATATCACAGGGCAAGAGTACCACGTACACTTTTCTCTCAAAAGTGAGTGTCAAAAATGTTCATTTTCCCATTGTGCTCTCTGTTCACCTTTAGCAACTGGCCAGGCAGTTGTCTCGGTGTCACTGCTGTTGTGCTGCGCCGTCCAAAGGAATGCTCCTTGGCAGTATTCCTTTGACTATCTCTGACATTTTTGTCATAAAGCATACTCAGTCCCTCCCTGCAGTTGCTAGGTAGATTAATGCAGGATGGTTAAGACTAAGACTTATCCTTTGCCTCCTTTCCCTTATATCTGACTCCTGAGCTTTCAGCTCATCTTGTCAATATCTCAGCTTGACTGAGCTACCTTACAATTTTTACTGTGGAGAAGAAGGTATACATTGACATTCATCAAGAATTTGCATTCAAATGGACGAATGTTTGTTTAATTTTCCTGTCTTCAGATATGGTTGATTTATTGCAGAAAGCTTAAAAAAGTGAGTAACTGAACATTTTTTTTTAAGTTGTTGAAGACCTCAAGTCTGAAAAGAAGTAATAGTACTAAAGAGAGAGTTCCCAATAACTAAAGATACAATGCTGGTTAAATTTATGTTTGGAGAGGAAGATCAACACAGTTTGTTTTTTATAGCTGAGTTGAAGTTTCTTTGCAACTACTGAAGACATTTCAGTTACAGTCATTGCAAAAAGGGGAGAAATACATGTACCCTGTTTTATTTGAGATGGGGGTCACATATGCTCATGCAAAGGAAAAACAAATCAGAAGAATTTACTTCATATTTGAAAACAAAATATTTTAAAAAGGTAACCCTTCTTTAACACATCTAAGACTCTAGACATCACATTATGAATACAACCCCAATCATATAATTCTTTCTAAAGGCAAGAAGCATACTTGAACTTAACTGCAGGCCAATAAGTTTAAAAAAAAAGAAAAAAAATCCTCCAAGCAAGGTCAAATGCTTCTACTGAGTAACTTCTAATAAATCAAAGCCATAATGTTTTAATCTTCAAGTATGCACTGTTAGTTATTTGCAATCTTAATCAGTCTTTCTTTTAAAGAACTTTGAAAGTTTTGAACAATGACACAAAATTAGGGCTGTGATGAGCAGTTCCCCAGAGTTTTGAGTTTTGTTCAGAAAGTCCTTCAAAACTTGCGAACTAATTAGACTTCCTAAGGAAGCAGCATTCTTTTGTGGGTAGTAATTGGAATGTCAGTCACAAAAAGCAAGGGTATTTTGTCATAAGCATAATCAAGTTAGCTTTAAACAGGGTAGGGCAGGCATCTCTAACAGTTTAACCATGGTATTAAAGAAGCTATCATGAGCTTACAGTCATAATTTATGGGCAGTTTTGAAGCCCACGCTCATCTTTGTGTTGATGGGGCTTCTAATGCTTCAGCCAGTTTTAAACTATAAGTGAATATGGACTTGATCCTACTGTGGCTAACACTTCAGACCTAGTCTTGAATTATTCTCTTTGGTCTACCACTGGGACTTGAGAAATAACTGCTTTTCTCCATGAATCTCCATGCCTTTCTAGTCTAGAACCAAGCCCCTGTAAAATTGCTTTAAATGTTGT
The DNA here is from genome assembly GCA_013397865.1 of Struthidea cinerea. Lineage (NCBI taxonomy): Eukaryota > Metazoa > Chordata > Aves > Passeriformes > Corcoracidae > Struthidea > Struthidea cinerea. The sequence goes on from VZTI01001286.1 coordinate 1,592,737, forward strand.
GGATATAAGACTTGGATAGAATATTCTTGGAACAACTGAGGGGAAAATAAGATTTCGTAGCACAATGATTTTGTAGCACAGAACATAGGCCAGACACAGCTGGGTCTGGCCTATGTTCTGTGCATAAATTTCAACCAGTCAGTGGTTAGAACCCTATCTGCTCTGCCTCCTTGCTCTAATTAGGCCTTGTTGAGAATAACACAAAGTGCTCTGTAAGTATTCGAGCAATTTTAGACAGCTTAATTTCTCCAGTGTATAGAATGCATCTGATGCATAAAGCAAATCCCATCTCAGCCAACAGATATTAACAAAGATTATGAAAACCTTCTATGACTACAATGAGATCTGAATCAGTCCTGTAAAACCATGTTAACAAAACATTATATCATATGCAACCTGTGCTTTCTCTACATATATGTTGCAGCTTTGAAAATGAGTCACAAAAAGCAGATACAGAAAATACAGCACTTGTCAAGCAAGAATCTTATTCATTTTCATTGGCTTGATATCCAAGATTTCCTTCTCTTCACTCATCTACCCTCATCCAATATAAACAAAAGGACAGACTAATATTTACGTTCCTCAGACCATCAAACAGACCAAACAAAACCTCCCAACCACCCTTGTGCAGTCATTTTATAGAGCACAACAGATGTCCAAAACAGCTGACAAGACAGGAAAATGTTAACACTAAGACTGCAACAAGTCCAGTAGAATTTTGCTGGTCACAGGCTGCTCAGCAAGTGAGTTCAGGGAGTTAACAGCAAAACTGCTGCATATATTTAAACCTTGTGCTGTAGGTCATGTAAACATTCCTTTCATGGAAACTGTGCTGGGAGTGTAGAAACTCTCTGCCCCTGCTGTGTCTTCCCTATAAGGTTTATCATAATACTGTGACATAACTACATACTCTATCTGTCAAAAAGATGGCATCTTGCTGTTTAAGAACACCAAGCTTGTGTTTATCAGTGGAATCTGGAGAAAAGCAATAACACAGTCCTGTGCCATTGGAAACATTTCCATTGATCTTGACATTTTTTAAAACAAATTGTAGTTTGAAAGTGAATGTAAACTGTAAGATGGTAACAGTTCTTTTCCAACAGTAATAAAAGCGGTATGGAATTGAATAGGCATACGTGGTCTTGAGGAGCTTAAATCTCAAACTTCTCAGATGGAATATTAGTGCTTCCACAGATATTCAGGAAAAGAAATAGTAATGTTTAATTGTATGTATAATTTCTTTGCCTTTTTCATATTATTCAGAGGCAGGGAATTTGGAGATAATACTACAGCATTCTAGTAATTTCATGGCAGTCCTAAAGCAATATGTCATTGTCAGACACTTTATCTGTCACTTGCACTCTTGCCTGTAGACAGCAATAGCCTTCTGGGAGATTTCATGGTGACTTTTTTTTCCAGGCTGCAGCAGGTGTGAAGTCACCACAACTCTATTAGCTCCACTGTGGCAATGAAAGAACATTATTATAATAGAATTGGATGTCTACTCATTACTAGGGGAGCGACTTGCTCCAGGACTTGCCCTTTTCCTATGTAAGGCCACACTTTCCTGCCAGCTCTTTTTCAGAAGAGGCCTCAAAAATGAAGACATCAAACACTCAGCTGGAATCCAACTGCATTCCACCCTGGCATCCTAACAGACTAGACCTGAAAAGCCTGTCTTCTCTTATTTCAATCTTGACAAAAGCAGGACAATGGGTGGCTATTGGTAAAGTCTTTTTCTTGCAGTTAAGAGCCAAAAGTATTATCCCAGGAATCTCCATTCACATAAAGATAATGCACAGTCACTCTCTCCTTGTTTAGACTACAGCTCAGCCTATCTCAGACCACCTCTTATTTTCTTTCTTGCTTTTTAATCCTTGGCTTTACATACTGAGCTATCCAACAACTGAACAAACTAAATAGGAAAATAATTGTGGTAAGTCTAAGAGCATCGAAGCCTTAGAAAAAGATGCCTTGCCTTTTCCCCCTCAGCCCCTAAGCTATATTGGTGGGAAGGAACTTCCAAACAGACATAAGACTAGTGAATGAGCCTCTGGAGCCTGGAAGGGGTCAATGTATTCTGTGGAGAATCATCTATCCTTCAAGGGTAAATGGAGCTGATCACAAATCTTCTAAGCACTCAGCCTCTAAATGGGCTTTCTTGCACACAAGTCTGCATTTACATGAAGTTATTACTATAACAAAATCCTTCTGTATTGTTTAAGAATTTCAGCTCCTAATGGTTTTTTTTTGGTTTGTGGTTGGGGTTTTGTGCTTTGTTTTTTTTCTTATTTGTTTTAATAAGAATAAAGAAAATGTAAGGAACTTCAGAAACAAACTTTTCTTTTGCTCACATTCTCTCTAAAAGGGTGAAAAAGAAGGCATGGTTATGACTAAGGAAAGATTACTTGAAGAAAATCTTTCTTCTTTAGCAAAAATATAAACTACATGGAGTGTACATGAAAGAGAATTCTTATATAGCTATGCCTTCGTATCTTTAAATCAAATATTTCAGCTAGCAGTGTTTTCCTTTACTGATTCCTCTTCTCCTTCCAGTCCCTTTCCTGTCACCAATAACAGCAATGAACAAGTACTAAAAGACTTGATGTTTCATTTTGTAGAACAGTTTGGATCTTACTCCAATAAACAAATCCTGTAGAGATTTATTTCCTTCCCCTACTCCATTCTCCTTGTTTCCATGCCTTATACATAACTTTGACAGGCTTCTCTTTGACTGCCACATGGATTGGGCTAAGTCCTGTCCTCTTATTCAAAGCTGAAATGATCTAGGACCTACACATTCTCCAAAAGTATCCTCAGGATTCAATAGCTGCTGAAACAATTAACTTTCTGAAAGGTAACCCCATGTCCTCTGTGATCCTAACTCCACCAATCAGCCAGACCCATCCCGAGAGTTATTCTTACACATCCTTGTACTTGGCTATGTACAAATGTATTTGCCAGATACGCTTGATTCAGATCACTGCTCAGCGCAGACAAGTCATTACAGTTTCAACCTACCTAGGCAGCAAAGCAGATTTAGTTCAAAATCAGAGAAACTTCTCTAACAGCACTGCTAGAAATTAACTTTGTTTCACCATTTGCCTCACAAAACTGAAACTATGTAAGAACACACTTCCTGTTTAGTAAGTATATTATCACTCTGCTTATTTATGTTAAGACAGAGAAGGTTGAAGAAGGGGCTTTTCTTTCCCATGGGAAGTTGCTCTAGTAAACTCTTTTTGAAGAATAATTGCAGTAATTAACATGGCCAGCTTTGGTAAAGTCATGTCTCTTTAGGACAGGAGCATTTTCTCTTTGGAGATTTTGTCAGGACATGAGGATTACAGTTGTCAGGAGTGATGTTTCTCTTGAAGAATAGCTATCCTGGATACAGATCGTTTAATGTTTTAAAGGTATGAATGGAAGACAAGATCCAAAACAAGATTTAGATCTCTAAGTCTGTACCAACACTTATCCTGTTCAGGGAGTGTATTTTTGCCTCACAAATTGCTCAGGCACTTAAGATTCTGCTACAAATCTGACCCTGAAGCATTTGTCTCTTATCTGATGTGAGTACATAGGTGTTCACCAGCTGCTTAAGCTGCCTAAGATCTACAAGTTCTTCAGCCTTGTGCCCAGCACAGGCTCTGGGATAGCAGGACTAACACACTCCAGCAATACAAAATGCAGCAGGCATGGTCAAGTTCACCAAAAGGATAAGTCCAGAGGAGGAAGCCCGAAGTCAGTGTAGGAATTCTGTGTACCTGTCTAGCAGCTGACATGATCCTCTGGGATGCAAGAATAACTCAGTTCCTTCCTTGGCACATGGGGCTACAAATTCTCAATTTTCACTCTCAAAACAGTGCAAAAATGACATTAAAAAGAGTTACCAATATCCAATTTTATAGACATTCCAAGTCCATCTTGTGTTTGACAGCTGTTTCTCTTAAAGTATAAAGCAGTCCAGATGTGCTCCCCATCAGGGCCCAAAGAGCCTGGGGGGTCCCCAGGGGACACCAACCAAGACCTGCCCCACCACCCCAGCCAGGAGCAGGGAGCTGATGGCACCAGAACAGCCACAGCCATGGTCACCAGGCATCTACCTGGGGTGAGGGTGGGCCGAGAATGGCTGGGGCTGAGGGCCTGAAGATGGGACTGGCTCAGCAGAGTCCACAGCTGGGCAGGGAAGGGCTATGGGGAGCTGGAGACCGGCCCTGCTGCAGCATTTCAGGGCTATGGGCTGAGAGTCCAGGCTGGCTGAAGTAGGGTCCTGGGTCATGAGCAGGACATGAGTGGGACAGCCCTTGAGACAGGCTGGGAAGGGACAGTCCCATTGGTGACTTTGCCTTGCCACACCTGCAAGCAAGGCATGAGAGCAGATAAGACATGGCTTTTTCAGCTCAGGCTTTACTGGTGATGGAATATTTCTGGCAAATATGAGAGTTTTCCCATCTCTATAGTAAAAGTCCTGATTAAGGGCTATGTCTTCTCTGCTCTCTCCTGTGACCCTTCCTTTCTTGACTGAAGAGTTTTAGTTGGCAGGGTTCAGGGTATGACAAACTAGGTAGAATATGCTAAATTATCCTTCTGCAGCTGGTTTCACATCCTCGGGCCTAGCAGCATGGAATACTGCAACTCCCTTCTTCCCCCGAGAATTTTCTCTACATTTACCTATCAGGTAGTAGTTGTCAGTCAGCCACTCCCTTCTTTTCTCATACAGTTTTTCCATAAGAAGTACGTGATGGCTGATTCTGCTCAGGGGCATGATTTAAATGTCTTAGCAGAGAAGAGGTCTGCATTTTCAGAAGGGATTTTCAGTTTCCCATGGGTATCTTACTGAAGGCTACAGCTACAGAAGGGTCCAGAAAAGACAAAATTATAGACATGGCTTTTTTGTCTCATCTGGTGATTTCTCTGCTTAATGTATTATCAGCTGCATGTTTCACTCTTAGGTCCCCAGCAACAACCCTACAACACATAGGAAGCTTGAAACCCTAAGTCAGTGTTTGCAATTTGAGGCTTTTAACTGTTATATGTTCAAGCACTTTTACACTGTCAATATTCAGACTTGACAACAGATGGGTTATACTTTGCTGTTTGTGTAACTGTTCTTCCATTTTTATTGTAGTCATATGTTTACTGTTGACAGACAATAACAAAAGAAAACTAATGTTGCTACTTTGCTTACAGGCAAATTGGATTAATGTTTCAAAATATTCTAGAATAAGCAAAATCCTCTCAAATTTAAAAAATAGAAAGGAAAATTACCATGGAATACCATGGACTGTGAGTATGCCATTAGGAATAATACAAAAACAGAAAGGGAAAATATAGTTGAATAAACAGGACTCAAACCCGGTGTTCTAGATTGCATTCTAGGTGTCCATTAAATGGTTTACTCTCTTAGGGTTCTAACTCTACAATAAATGTGGCTTAGTGTACTAAAAAATATGTTCAACATTAGACCAACATTTTAAATCCGTTTTAGTTCTATCTTTGGAAACCAAATCCCTGTAGCCCTTGCAGAATATTGAAAGACATTTTTCATTGACGTGTGAATATCTGCAATTGCTCCCTTTCATTTGCTACTTTTTCATCTTTGCAGTATGGTAGCCATGGTAATTAATAGACACTTTAGGTGGTCTGGTTTTATCAGATTTATATCAATCAGAGACACTACATATAAACAAGGTAGACAGTGAAAGAGTAAGCTACCAAATATTTCCAATTGAGTTAATTTCTACTGGTTAAAGGTGGTGAATTTTAAAAACATCAGTAATTTGTAAACTAAGTTTAAGAATGTGAAAGAGAAATGTGAGAAAATCTTGCCAATTTTCTCATGTTATTGTATCTTTTTTTCAGATACACAAAAGATGAAAATTCTGCAAGAGATTTGAAAGATAAGTTTGAATTAATTGCAACTGATATCAGCCTTTTATGAATAAATGAATTTTTTTTATTAATTTAAAAAATTTAGCATGAGAAATATCTGATAGGCAAAGTTATGAAGGATTTATAACTGAATAATCTTAGAAATTATGTGTATATCCTAAAGGCCACTGATGATTCTACTCTGTCTCTCAGCAGAGTCACAAAGAAATGAACTTGAGGTCTTCATCCATAAAGATACGCCAGTGACATTGTGAAGAAAGACACTGCTCCGTTCCACTTCAGTTCCTTGTAGTGGAACTATTTGGGTTTTATTTCACCTGGTGGCATGAACTAGATAGCCAGAGAAGGGTGAAAAACCCACAACTTCCTACAACAGCCCTGAACAGTAGAAAGGTGTGTTGCTTCAACTAGGAATACTCTTTCTCCTTCAACATAATCTGGCAATGGTGGAATGCTTTATGGCATTGTATCCCCTTCATAGAGAAGGCAATCGTCTGTTTCAGCAATGCTATTCAGATCCTAGCAGCAGCTGGAATTAAAAAGCTGCAAATAACAATAGTCTGATATAAAAGATTTCAATAGAATTGAATATTCAAGAATATTTCTGTCCCTGTCTTTCCAGTGTATTTTTTTATCCTTAGTGTTGTCAATTTATCTGCTTTCTTTTCCTGTTTATAGTTTTTCCTTTTTTATCTCTCTTTTTTACTAGTTCTTAGTTTACTCTCTCTGAGTTTAGGGCAGAAGAGACATTTGCATAATAACATCTACCATTAAAAAGGACATAAATATGGAAAGAAAGCAAAATTTAAAAGCAAAGAAGTAGTAGAAGTTTTTTAATTTTTCAAATAAAAGTCAAGTTGCTGTTTTGTATTACAATCCATTCCTCTAGATACACTAAATCAAAGAAATAAGTCAATTTTAATTTTAGTGAAATTGCATGAAAATTACAAAATTTTCATTTTAACATCTTCTTAACTTTCAGTATTTTTTAATGATCTTTTAACATTACCTGAATTATGACTAATATCTGGATCTGAAGCTATATAACATAATAATCTAGCAAATTTATCAGACAAGATGCTCAAATCTTCACTAAAGAAACTGCTTCTATGGACAGAAACTACCTGTCCATAGAAGTGCTATGGACATTTTTAAAGACTCCAATGGATACAGTTCTGTCATAGGGAAAGAACCATTCAAAGCATTAAGGTAGATCTGGGCTACCTTGTGCAATTTCCAGCTTTCCCTCCTTCAGGTTTTTGTCTGCTAGGGTAAGCAAATTATCTATTTAGTTCAGTGAAATCAAATAACAGTGGCAGAATGACTGGGTTACTGTCAAGTGCATGCGTAAAAAAAAGCTACTATATATCCTTTTTTTTAAAAGAAAAATTCCTTAATACATATATGCTCTTAGTAGGTGTTCACGTCCTCATCATGTTAATCCGTGAAGACTTTAATATAAAGTAACATATCTTTAAAGAGTCCCTTTGTTTGAATGTATTAATTTCTTTGTAGTTATGACTATTAAGACCACAGATACACCTAAATCTACATCTAAAATGAAAAAGACTGTGGGAAAAAAAGGATATTTTTTGAATAAAATATCTTAGGAAAAAGTACAATATTTTCAGCAATAAACTATATTAATAACAGAATATTAATAGCAATCTATTTGAAAAGTTTGCTTTTAATTTGTTTTCAATGGATTAGAAATCCATTTCCTCATATTATTTTTTTAAATAAAAACCCTAAATTAATTTCAGAAACTGAATGAATTTTAGCAGCATTAACACTGAGAGTCCTAAAGTACCCATGAGAAATATATACTTGTTTAAGCACTCAGAACTAAAATTGCATGAAAAATTAAAAGTAGACTTTCTTCTATTCATTGCAATCCCTCTTGGAAATGCAAATGCAATTCTGTCATTGTTTGAAGATCTGTTTCAAATCCACATTACTGCATATACTTCAAGCTTTTATAGGTATTTAAAAAAGGTAAAAGTAACACCCTTCAAGTTATTCCTTGAATGCCACACTGGGAAGAATGAAGTTTACTTGAGCATGGAACATCTTTTGCAAACAATTTCTGCAGTGCGCTTTAGATGTAGTTTTTCACTGTTTAATTGATTACAAAAATATGTGCTGTAGTTTGCACAATTTTGTAATTTTCATAACATTTCTTGAAGCTCAGCTGTCCTGTGATAAAAAAGCTGTCAGGAGGCCAGGGGTGGCTGCAGCTCAATGTTCCCAACAGTTATTTTTGTAGCACACAGAAAAAAATGAGTATGCAGAATTATCTGCTTCATATACATTTACATTTAAATAAACATTTACATTTAAATTTCTATTTTCACCTTTAGACACCTTCCTTTGCAGCAAAGTGAATTAGATACAACCATATTTTTCCACTAGTATTTGCTATCTAAATATTGGTGGAAATTCAGGTCATAAGTGTAGAGAGAAATTTTTAAAATTTTTCTTTATTCTGCAAGAAAACATCAACCACATATTTCCCGGGGATCATACAGTGTCTTCTAAAGTAATTCTGCTATTATGAGTAGAATTTTCTGCTTGAAATTATGTTCTAACAGTGAACAAAATGGCCTCAGATGTTTAGCAATTAAGCCTTTCAGACTGTGCTTCCTCATGCAGCATATTTCCTATCCAAGACACATTTCTCTCTAGTACTGGTTTTCTCTACTTTGATTTGGAAAGAAGACCTTGAAGGATGAATCCTCCTGAACCAAAATCCCTTCCTCACCTTATAATTCCCAGTAACATGGAAATGATCACTTTGCTAAAGTTCAGCAAACCAGTTGCTGACTGAAACTACTCTCTAACCTTTTGTTAGTTAATATCACCTATAATAATTCTTCCCAGTGTTGCCTGAGGGTCATCAAGCTCTCACTGACAGAGACGGAATTTCTTGTTGTTATAAACTGACAGTATTAGACGTTCTGAATTAGTTAATATCACGTGAATGGTATTTATGCAAATTTTACGTGCGTGCGCACATGCATAGATAATAGCTAGGCAGCCGGTTTGCTGGTATGCATCACTGCTTATCATGCTGATTATACTCATCTCATTGCTACCTTATTCTTCCTCCATCTGTTTGTTGCATCCATCTGGCGTCTATCGTCTTATAATGAGATTGCAAGTTCTTTCTGGTGGGGAGAATTTCCTTGTTATTTGTTTGTATGCAGTTAGGAAGAATGGTTTGATGCTATTCAAAGTGTTATTGTGGTTTAGATGATGGCAATAAGAATGATCTAAATAACTTTTTATCCCTGACTCAGAACAGTTTGTAGGAGAGATTCGGAAAGTCGTTTCAATATTGGTGTGGTAACATGACTAAGGATGAATTGATTTTAGAAAAGATTTATTTGAAAAACATCTCCTTTAAAATAATTTTTCCAATCTTTTCAAGTTCATTGACTTTCTAGAAAAAAAGGAAAATTTTGTATGCAAATAAAACATTTAAAATTCTTTCACTTCAGAGCCCATGCAACAGATGTCTACTCAGATGATGCAATGAAATTAATTTTTTTTCTTTTCCTCTAGATGTGTCTCTCAGTGGTCTGTGTTGGGACCAGTGTTACTTCCTATCTTTGTTAATGACCTAGATGATGGGTTGAGTGCACCCTCAGCAAGTTTGCAGATGCCACCAAACTTAGAGGTGCAATTGACACACCTGAAGGACAGGATACCACCCAGAGGGATCTGGATGAGCTCAAGAAGTGGGTCCACGGGAATCTTATATGATTTAACAAGAAAGACCAAGTGCAATGTGCTGCACTTGCGTCCGAGCAAACCCCAGTATCAGCGCAGGCTGGGGGATGAACAGATCAAGAGCAGCCCTGAGGAGAAGGACTTGGGGGTGCTGGGGGATGAGAGGCTGGACATGACTCAGCCATGTGAGCTTGCAGCCCAAAAAGCCAAACGTGTCCTGGGTTGCATCAAAAGCAGAGTTGGCAGCAGGACCAGGGAGGGGTTTCTGCCCCTCTGCTCTGCTCTGGTGAGACCCCACCTGCAGTGCTGCATCCAGATGTGGGGTCCCCAATACAAGAAGGCGCAAGTCCAGAGGAGGCCACCAAGTTGATTAGAGGGAGGGATTACTTCTCCTATGAGGGAAGGCTAAGAGAACTGGGATTGTTCAGCGTGGAGAAGAGAAGGCTTCAGGGTGACCTAGTTGCAGCCTCCCAATGTACCTGAAGGGAACCTATAAGACAGATGGAGAGAGACTTTCTACAAGGGCATTTAGTGATAGGATGAAAGCAATAGCTTTAAACTGAGAGTAGGTTTAGATCAGGTATAAGGAAGAAATTCTTTACTGTTAGGCTCTGGAACAGGTTGACCAGAGAAGTTGTGGAGGTCCTGTCCCTGTGAGTGTTCAAGGTCAGGCTGGATGCGGCTTTGAGCAATCTGGTGTAGTGGAATGTGTCCCTGCCCATGGCAAGGAGATTGAAGCGAGATGATCTCTAACATGGCTGTTAGACTGGAAGACAGCTTCCAATCTAAGCCATTCTATGAATCTATGAGTTAAAGAGAAACTCAAATACATTTGTTATGTTGGTTAAACCAAATTTGGCAGTTAGGATGACCTTTTATGTTCTGATGATTTTATTATTTCAGGATGGTCTGTAATGAAGAAGTGAGTTTTGACCTAAGGACGTCTTGGAGAAAAAAATTTTGATTTTCTGGGAAACTTTTGCATCATTTATTTTCTTTAAACCTGTGTTTTTAACTGCAAGTGTGGAAGTCACTGCAAGGAAGTGAAACTCAGAACTGGACTGTTATTTCCATCTGCTTCCCAAATTCTCTCCCTTACCCTTCCTCAAGCACAAAATGTAGTGAATGAGAATCAAGTCAGGCAAAATTAAATATTGCCCTGAAAACACCCCTGAAGCATGGGGAGGACAGGTAACTTACAGTTTACATGTAACTTCTTGCATTGGCCCAGTCATAATTCCCACTTGTTTTGCTGTATCAAACTAACATGTAGATTATTTCCCCTTTAAAATTTATTTTTCCACTCCAAGTGGTACATAAGGATTAAAAACCAACAATATGTAAATGCCACAAGGACTGCATTTTAAAACCACACAGCAAACTTAAACCTTGTAGGTTATCAAGTGACAAGGACTTTTAAACTTTTAAACAGCATTATGAATAAGCTGTTTCAGACTTCACAAAGTTTTCATTTTATTTTAGGATTAATTGTTCAGTGGCAAAAGGACATTTTTCTCATGTTAGAGTAGCTGCCTACTTCTGATACTGATGAATTTTTAAAGAAATGTGAAACTCCTGTGTAATTAGTTGATAAGAACCTATTAACTGCCATTCACGTCATATTCATTAGCTCATGAAATAAAATCTGACTTTTCTATCTTTAATGATTTATTTAAAAGATCATGAGTTCGGCTTAAAAAATAGCAAATGAAAAGTATAAAAAATAATCTCTGTAGGTAAAAAATTCAAACATCATACCTGATCTTTTGTTCTTAAAACCAGAAATTTGTAATGGAGAGGAGGATGGATAGATACATGGAATAAGTAGATACAGATTTTCCATATGACTTTACTGTTACATAGACGTGAACTGGTAATATATTGATCTCTAAAAATCCCCATTATTTTATCAATTATTACCTTACCACAGAAACGAGGAGTAGCTGGAAAATGTGTGCAGTGCGGCAAAATGGCCACGGATATAGCGTCTATACCAAGGACCAAATTCTTGCAAGAGAATAGGCTTTGGCATTGGCTTTTCACATAGCTGTTACATTGACCCAGCCTGTACTGCTGAACCAAAAACAAGAAGTTCAAACTGTGGTTGGGGAAACTGGAGTCCACATGGGGAGTGTGAGACAGAGACACACAGACAGTGTGTGTACATGTGTGTGTGTACAGCTTGCACACGGATGATACAGCCCCTCAGAGGGAGGAAGAAAGGAAGTGACGGGGCAAGGGAGCCATTCTCTGCTGTCCCATCAGGAATAATTCATGATTTTACTGACCAAAAATACCTGTTCCAGCCTAGCGTTGATGTCAACAATAAGCCTGTGATCTGCAGATCATGAATGACACAGCTGCCTGCCCATCATGCTGGGTATGAGTAGGGACAGCTCAGCCAAGCTCTCCTCATGTGCCTGAGTGACACTTGTTGTGACACTTGTTATTGGCCTGTTCTATGTTAAAGGGAGATAATCACACTTGAAAGAGTGACCAAACTGTCCTTCACCTTCAACAAATCTTCATTTTGGCTAAGTTAAAACCTTTTCCTTCTGTATTGGTGTTTGTAATACAAAATTACAATACAGCAGCATTACCTCTAAAGCATTGAGGGTGGTCAATTGTGTCAAGAGGAGTCTATGGGTAGGCAGGAGCAGCAGGAAGCAATCAGAGGAGGTGTAATCTAAGTGGTTACTTTTTAGGCAGGTTTACAAGGAGAGTTGAAGAGAGACTGGTTGGATTGCGCAGAGAGGGAGCGAATTTCAGGAGGCTGCTGTAGCCTCAAGTGCATACCACAGTTGTGCTTTTCCCTCTTCTTAGCTCTCTAATCAATTTCTGGGGGTTTGGGGTTCTTTGTTGTTTTTCATTAAAGAGCATTTTTATAGAAAGTTGTTCCTATACAAAAAAAAAAAAAAAAAAAAAAAAAAAAAAAAAAAAAAAAAAAAAAAAAAAAAAAAAAAAAAAACAAAATT
>VZTI01001286.1:1610423-1698156 GCA_013397865.1 Struthidea cinerea
TTCCTTCCTTCCTTCCTTCCTTCCTTCCTTCCTTCCTTTCTCTTCTCCATAATCTTTCAGCTAATTCCTCAGGATCCGTGTCACTACTAAACTGGTTTAAGGTCTTGTTTCCAGATGAGATTAAAAACTACAAAGCTTGTGAATACAAAGGTAACCAAGAAGATATTTTCTTTTCAGGTGAAGAAATGATGGAGCTGAAGCATGCAGAAAACTGAGACAAACAAAATTTGTTAACAGTTGCAGACTTGTATTATTGTACGTAAATAAAAAGGCATTCAGGATTCCTTTACATATAAGAAATAAGTCTTTAAACTACTACCTTGGGCCCTTTGTGTAGAACTACTGTGTTTTTATGTATTCCTTTTCCACAGGAAAGTATTAATGATATTCCATGAAACTAGTACTTCAGTTTATTTACTGCCATTAGAAGAGGCCAGAGAAAGACTAAACTAAGGAGTCCTGCTTTAATGGCAAAACAGTCTTTGGTTTAAGCCAAAAACCAGCTGAAAATTACAGTCCAAGCATTATAAGAGCAAAGCCAAGAGAGTTGATTGTTTTTAGGCCCCAAAAGAGGCTGCTTGGTCTATTAAGGTTTTCAGAAGGTTAAATGTTTTTCCCTTCCCTGTCTTTCAGCTGTACTCCAAAATACTTGGCAATTAAGTATGTACAGACACCATATTTACTATACCAGATGCAATGTTCACAGTTATTTAACTGAAAATGATCAATTGTGAGCTCACATTGACCACTCATTCCAGCAACTCATGGTTTCCTTTCTGCAAAGATGAGGCAAAGCTAAGAAGAGCATTAAATACATTACAAAGTCATAATCAGTGGAGGCTAAAGCCCAACAAATTCAAGTATTTTCTAGAAAATGCAGCAGACACAACAATCTTTTTTTTCGCTCTCCCTGGAATATATAATTGTTACCTTAAGGCAAACGTTTATAGCTTATTGTACAATAAAGAAATTAAATAAATCTATCTAAAATACTAAATACTCGAAGTCTGAATTTCCACCATATATTTCAAGTCTGTTAGCATGTAGATGCTTGAAAGTCCCAATGACACAAGAATTATTTACTTAAATGGAGACAAATTGTCAAATATTGGATTTTCACACGACCATTCAACCATTGGATTACTTCTCTTACTACATTTCCCTGAAATGGTATACTTTAAACATAAAGTGTTTATGGCACTTTTTAGTTGCCATGGTCAGATTGACAACTGAGTGATGGATTCCTACCATTGGACATGAAAGAATACAATTTTTAAAGCACAGTGTAACATTAAGAAAGCTCAACACAGACATTAGGAAGATAAACATTACAAGAGAGGCAGAAATAACAACAACAACAAAAAATTCTGATTTCCTGAAATTGCTGCTACATGCAAGGAAAATTGTGATTCATGGGCAGAAGGAAGCAAGAACCAACAAACTGTCCCCACAGAAAATGATAAATCCTCAAATTGGAGCTATATTTAAAAAGAAGAAATCTTTAATAGGATCTTTAACAGATTTAATTTTGTAATAAAGCCACAGAGGTAATAATTTTATTAATAAATTTTTTTCATAGCCCAGAAATCCAGTGGCACAGCGTGACTATTAAGCTTGCCGGACAGTGTGTGCAAACTGCCTCTTTGGGACTGACTATTCCTACTCCATGCTACTTTCTGGAAGGTGCCTGGAAGCAGGTTGAGTGACCTAGCTGTCTCAGGACAGAAGCAGGCTAGTTATCACCTCAGAAAAGTAATGGGACAAATGTCCAGATGTTAATATGTTTCCAAAGGCAGGGAATGCCTCCCAGTATATCTTAATTTGCCATCAAGATCTAGCCATGACGAAAGAAGTGAAGGAGTATAAACTCAAGATCAGGGCATGTGAAGACTCTTTCAGGTTTTTACTGTGTTCTTCTGGTACCTTTTCCTCCTCTACTGTATGATATCCATTCAGCATCTCTGTCAGTGTAATCACTGTAAATCCTCTACTGAATGGGAGATTACAGAGGATTAAGGCACTGCCTATTCAGATGGCTGTAGCCTCAGTTTCTTTATGCTTTTATTTTTCCCTCAGTGGGCTATTGAAAAAAATAATAGTAATAAAAATATTTCCTCTGGTTCTTATAAGACATCTAATATGGATTTTATCATGGGTAGTTTTGCTGCTTTATAAAAAGAAGAAGCTTCCATGTTTTAATAACTGAAAAGAGAATGTTTCAGCTATTTCTGGAAAATATATTTTATAGTGGAACAATAGAGATACATGGCTTTTTAAAGGTGGCTCTGAACATCCCATTTTCAGCTTTTGTTTAAAATATTGTTAATTCTAAGCAAATAATTTAACCCTTTAGGCGTCATTTTCTCGTCCACAAAATGCAAACAATGAAGATTTTTCTCATCTCACTTGTGTCTGTCTTTGAATTTTTTAAGAGCGAAAATCCAATCTCCAATTTCAAAAATGTGTATATATTTACAAAGGAATTGATGCTTCAACACATTTAATAAACTCCAGTGGAAGAATTTTCCTTAAATAATGCACCCCATAGCAAGGAAATTACAGGATATATGGAAAGGTAATGACCCATAAAACTTCCAGATTTCCAATTCTAAAGTTGATTTGCAGGGGAAGATTTCTGGGTTAATATGTGCATTTCTTCTTAAAAAACTCCTCTTGAGTTGTCTGAGTGTGTATATATCCTTTCACCTGCACCTCACAATGCAGAAAAAGACTAGCAAAATGTGAAGAAATAATGTTTATCCTACCTTTTCTCTGTTTTAAAACTTTACGCATTTAAACACAAAATCCCTTGGACACAGACTTCATCAGCTGCACAAAAAAGTTATTTATATCTGCTCAAAATATTCCCCAAGAGGCATGTCTGCCTCACACAGTGGAGTGTTGTGCAATGATCTCCGTGCTGTCTTTGAGCAAGTTGGTGCATCTGCCCAGCAGCAAGCAGCTGAGAGGCTGCCAGCGGGTGCGACGTCATCGATGCGTTACTTAGTGCAGGCATGCCCTGGGTTGGCCGTGCTGCTCTCCTTTGGTTCTTGCCTTTCTGTGCAAACACCTCCACCCACCCACACTGATTTTTAGAGCAAAAGATATCACACTGACAGCAAACCTGAATCAAAACCTTAAGATCACCTACCTTTAGAATTTGGAAAGTTTCAGTTCGGATCCAGTGTTCCTGCCTGTCTCAGTTTGCTTTATCCATAACCAAAGCAAAATCTTGGACTGGACACATGCAGGTGCCACGTACATTTGGATTTGCACCTAGGACTTCATAATTTTTGTGACTGGTGACACCATTCATTGATTTCACAGGCCTGGTATATTTTGAAGTCTTGTGGGGAGTATCTAACTGGCTAAATCAGATTAAGAGACTGACTCAGGTATTAAATATGTTGCATACTTGAGGTAAAGCTGATCTTCAATCAGCTTTTTCTTCAGAGAGAGACTCGAGGGAGCAGCAGAATTGGTCCAGTTGTCCACACACAGGCATCCAGTGACATTTGGGATACCTGCAGTTACTCTTCCAGGTCTCTAGTCTCTGACAAGTTTTATGCCATATCTGCCCCTCTTGTGTAGATGATTTGAGAAATCTCAAATGACACTGGATGCCTGTGTGTGTTCATCACAGACAATTGAATCATGGCCTAAGTGTTTACAATAAGCATCTGTCATACCATTAGACATCTACAAATATAAAATTTAATTCAAAATCGAGACACCTAAATTTAGGTGTCCACATGCAATTACTTCAAATTACATCAAGTGTTTATATGTAGACAACTCAGCCAAACATTCGCTGGTTTTATATCCATAATTTCCATGGAAAGTCTGTTCTGATTCTCAGTGTCCTGAGTGCCACAACTGGTGTGCACAATTTTAGCCTAAACTTGAAACAAACAAAAGGATAGTGATATCTTTAAAATGTTAATCAAGTTTTTCTTCCTCTTGTGAAATAATACTCTCAGTCCTACTCACTCCTTTGTTGAGATGAAAAGCAACTTGTGTATTTAGGTAGTTTTCCCCTTTCAGAATGAGTGTGTGAATATGTGTGTAGGTGTTTTGGAAGGAGGGGGCAGTCAGAAGAGCTGAAACACACCTTCATTACGACAAAATGTCAATGAAATATGTTGTTCCACTCCATCCCAATCTTAAAGGCAAAGATTATAAAAGAAAAACATCATAAAATAAATAGACCAGTAGTTTTTACCAGACTCTGGGCAAGTAGTTAAAATGATCATTCAGATTCTGCAGAGGTCCTCAGGAACTAACATTAGTCCTTTCTTTCCCTTTCCCTTTCCCTTTCCCTTTCCCTTTCCCTTTCCCTTTCCCTTTCCCTTTCCCTTTCCCTTTCCTTTTCTTTTCTCAGTTTTTATCATTGAGAACTGGATTTTTGTTAGCCAAACACACGTGTAAATCTACTAAATAAAGCTATCATGCAATTAAAGACGTGCAAGACAAAAGTGCTGTGTATTTTTATAGCATGTATTTGCAACCTCAATCAAGAAGAAATAAATAAATACCTCAATTTTTATAAAATTTAAACTATGTCCTCTTTAAAATTAAGAAACAGAGATATGCAAAAGAGGCATTGCTCTGTTCTGGGCTATATGTGCTCTTTAACTAGGTGGCTTTGCTGCTTTTCTTCTTTTTTGGCTTTTCTTCTGTAGAAGCTGCTCCTTGCTAAAGGTAAGGAGAGAGGCCGAAGAACTCAGATAAGGTTCTTACAGAGCAGCTGATAGGTTTCACATGATTACAAGGCTGTGCTCCCAGTAACTGGGGGAGTGATTGTGTCTGTTTCTGTGAGGCCGTACTGCAGTGATCTTTGTTTCCAGGTTTTCATCTCCTTTGTGTTCTCCAGTGCAAATGTGGATCAGTCCAAGGTGTGTGCACTGACTTTCAGTTTGCACTGAAGTCAGAATACATCCCCATTTTTGACTCATTTCTGTCTCAAAAGGACTTTGAGCCAGTCACTTTCATGGTTATTCTCCGTATTTTTCCATGCACGTATCTTCTAGTATTTTGAATTACAACAAATCCTATTGCTAATAAAATGGAATGAGAACATGTGCAATTCACTCTATGCAATATTTAAAACTTTGTTACCTGGATGATTTACGTCTCCAGTGTAGAGACCTAAACGTGAGGATCAGAAGCACAGCTTTTTTCAAGCCTTACTCTGGTTCACTTCTCAGCAGAGTTCAAGGTAATGACCTCCTGTAGCCCTATTAATTTAAAATAAATTTCTTGGATTCCATTCACGTGTGTCAAGATGTGATGATTTTGGCTGGGATAGAGTTAATTTTCCTCATAGCAGCTAGTATGGGCTATGTTTTTTAGTGTTTTGTGCTGAAAACAGTGTTGATAACACAGGGATGTTTTCATTATTGCTGAGCCATGATTGCACAGAGTCAAGGCATTTTTCTGCTCCTCACCCCAGTCCACTAGAGAGGAGGCTGAGGGTGCACAAGGAGTTGGGAGGGGACACAGCTGGGACAGCTGACCGCAGCTGACCAAAGGGACATTCCATACCATGTGGCATCATGCTCAGCATATAAAGCTGGGTCAAAAAGAAGGAAGGAGGGAGCGTTTACAATGACAGTGTTTTGTCTTCCAAACATTCATGCATGATGGAGCCCTGCTTTCCTGGGGATGGCTGAACACCTTCCCATCCATGGAAAGTGGTCAGTGATGAGGCAACACAGAACTCTGAATGGATATTGCCAAAAATAAATAATATCTAGGAACTGCTAGAAAGCATATGTTGCACTTGTGGCCTATGCATTGAAGAGGTCTCAACCAAATCTCTCTGTTGCGTTGAATGATTTCATACAAGCAGACACTAATCACCAGATTCTTAAACAGCGTGTTAACCAGTTTAACTATGCCTTGGCTGAAGACCTGGCCTAAAGGTTGTCATTATCTCCAGTTGGTTCTTTCTGTGTTTCCAGAAGCTGCTGCTTGTTGAATGCTTATCCTCACTGAAAGTTAGCAGAGATTACTCAGAAAGGAGACATGGAGTCTCAGTAACTGCTACACTGAGGGGAGAAAAGGCACTCCGTATGTTCCGTGGAAGGAGACACAAAAGTGCTAGGGAAGCTGCTTGGTTCTGAGCTTTATTTTAACCTAAAAAAACCCCTCCTACTCATTAAGCATTGGCCCATTTGGAAGGAATTATGCTAATCATACTGAAAGTAGTTGGGTTACTGTTAATGATCATGTAGGAAATACTGAGACAGAATTATATTGTGAACAGTTTGAACTGTGACTGTCATCTACCTCTGCTTGCTACCCAGACTTAATGAAATACTGTTTACTGTCAAAAACTGCTTTTTATAACAAGTAAGTCATGTAAAACACGAGGGAATTTCTTTATACTTTTACTTCCTTCATTCTTTGGAAGTCAAAATGCCACTGATCTCAACCCACACAAGGAGTTTTTCACACAGATATCAAACTTCTCTTTTGAATGAGGGTGTTATTCATTGAATGTTATGTGAAAGGCTTGGTCCTGGAGTGTTCTGACTGCTCCTTCAAGGAAGAAGTTCCTTACCTTCAAAAGAGAAGACTGTAGCTGGGACTATCAGTACTCAGTACCCATCCAGAGAACTCTCAGAGAGGTTCTCAAATAATCAACTGAGTTTACTCAGTTTGGTAGAGCCTTTGGCATTGGATTCAGGTAGATTAAGGTTTTTATCTTGTGAGTCTCTGGAGTCCCAGCTATGTCAGAACTTAACTCATAAGTCAATTTACTCATATAGGCAACCATACAAGTCATCTGGCACAAATTAATGTTTTATACTTCAGAGTATTTAAGGTCTTAGGAACCCAATAAATCTTCTGTATTAGTCTATGGCATGTCACAAGTTGTTATCTTTCACCCACATATTCATCTTTGGGGCCATTTGATTGAGCTAAACCAAGCATTTCAGTCCTCAGGTGCCTGGAGTCATAAATGCCACAGACTGGCACAAGCCAGGTGTCAACCAGCAAACAGGTTGATGAAAAATAGTTGAGGAATGTACAGTGATTTTTGTACTATGCTTAATAAAAACCCAGCAATGGTCCTGTCATCTGGGTGTGGACAAAAAATTTATCCCTATTCCAAAATTTTCCAATTTTTGAAGGTAAGGAACTCTTGAAGAATGCTGAATTACAGTATTTGGGTTTTATGCAGAATTGCGCTGCTGGCACTGAAGAACATTCTTTTATCTTCATAGATCATGAGCCTGGGATTTACATACATCACATAGGTTCTAAAGCCTGAGAACACCACAGTGGTGCCCAAACTGATTCCCACGTTGCAGCAAGTTCACAGGTTTTTTTTAAAAAGAAAGACATGGTTTTGGCCCTAGGTCATGGTCAATCTACTGTTTTGCTAGATAGTAGTTCCTGTATTTATTGTCTTACTTAAATGTCTTAATTTCACTTTTTTCTGTAATTTCTGTTTTAGCAATCCAATGTTCTTATGTTTTTATCAGCTCTTTTGAGGGGTCTATAATTCTGAATAATCAGGCATGATTATTCTCTTACTAAACCTTAGTGGCTCCTGTTGATGTTAGGCACCAATATTTAGCCGCCAATCACGTAATGAATACATGAGCTACTATTTCCCTGTAATTTATATTCTTTAAATAGTCAACATTTGAAAAAAAATTAGAAAAATATGGAGAAATCATATATCCTAAATGATGTTGATTTCTTCAGCCTGGCATATAATCTTTTTGTGCTCGGTCTGAATGAAACCTCAATATTCTCATATTATGTCTTCTTTTCCATAGAGCTCTACACACAATTTAAAAGGCTCTGAATTAAATGGGATTCCTGAAAAATGTCATTTATCTCTGTCTATGGGTAGCATTTTATTTTAAATAAAAAATTTGGAGAGTTTATAAGAGAGAAGGAAATGGAACTGATTAAAAAGTTAGCACTGCCATTTCTGAGTTTCACATTAGCATTTTTTTTTCTCTTCTTGAGGAATGATATATAATGGGACATCAGAATCCAACAAGTATGAATTGTAGGCATTAATTTACTTAGGACATGCAATTCACTGGAATCATTAGCCCTGAGTTGAAAAACTTACTCAGGGAGTTCTTTATGACATGAAACCCTATCTGTGCTTCTAGAAATTAGCATTGTAATTTTCATTCTAAAAATGACAAATAAATAAAAATAATACAGAACTTTCCATTTTTTATTCGTTTTCCAAATCCTGTCTGCTCAGGTTCCCCGACAGCCATCTGAATGACAGATTTGGACGCTTCATGTCAGGCATGCCCACTTCTGTCTGTACCAAAAAACCTTCTTGCTTCCTTCAGGTTTGCTTCCTTGTTTATATAAAGCTTAAGAAAAATTAGTCATACTTTTGTTATAAACTTTGTGTTATATATGAATAGGATGATTAGGACATAAACGTGCAAGTTTGTGTTTAGAAAAGAATCTAAATCCTGGAGACAACATTTGCATCTGAATATAACTATTACGCTGAACATATGTATGGTGTTGACATGCATGGGACACACTTTAGTCTCTTGTGGTAAATTTCATATATGATGTACCTTCGATCACCTCCTGTGTTTTAGAGCCCTATCCTGTCTTAGTTTTATTATTTTTGTGAAGGATGATTGCAGCTGCTCAGTGGAATGGAATGTTAGAAATCTCAACAAAGAAAAGTTGAGTTGCCTAGTGTCTAGGGCCTGAACATTAAATTTTAGGTAAAAGGTACCACACATTGTGGCTGACTAAAATGAGAAAAGCTTTATTACAACTTGAAAGCTTCTTCTACAGAGGAATGAGGTATTTTTTCACTATATGTTTATTCTAAAAGTTATCTGCCTTTGACATTCAAAATTCTTATTAAAAGGAAGAAATATTTTTATATTCTTTAAAATTTTTCCTCTCCTTTCAAAAGCTGCAAAACAGTACTCATTATACTGAATTAGACGGCTTTTTCAGCAGTGGGAAATAGAAATAAAACAACAACAGGAAAAAAATAAGCCTCTGAAAATGTCAGGAGGGCTTTATTGATAACCACTTGAGATAAGCTGCATTTTAAATAAGTTCCTGAAAAGTTGGAAAGACCTCAACAGAATCATATACAAGTACAATTGAAAATGTGAATAAACCACATTACAGTGAGATAAACTACCTACTTTACTTATCACAAATAAGTCTAGGAGGTAATTCACAATGTTCAATGTGTCTATGGGGAGAACAGGTTCCCTTTCACATTTATTCTTTATGATTACCAGTTTTACTGTAAAGGAAAATAAAATCATGCAGTGGGAAACTGATAAAAGAGTTTGTCTTTGGTTGTTATTGTTTGTTTGATTTTGTTAGTTTGTTTGTGGATTGGTTTTGGGTTTGGGTTTTTTTTTAATGTAAAAGATATAGATTTTCTCATCGTGAATTGAAAACCTTATCCAGGATGTATGGAATTCTCCATTTCCACTTTAAATAAAGGATTGATAACCTTTGTTTGGCACCTGTGAAATCTATGGCCTGACTTAAGTGGAAGGTCATCCTAAGTGACCATAAATATTTCCTGTTCTGAAAATGCTTATACTTATGACTCCATGAGTGGTGTAGATTCATCAGCAATTTGCTTATTCCGAAGGCATGATAAAAGGATACTTTTACCACATCATCTCATTACACGTAAGTATTTAACTCTGTGTACATATAAATATATATACACACACAATATACATGCCACTTTATGCAAATATAAAAATATGATGCATTGTTATTATGTCAAAGCTCAGTTCTGAAAAATCTCTCCTGGACCTTAATATGACTATCCAAATAAGAAATCTCTCATGCCCAAATGGTCATCAAGAAGGCATCCTAAGCCCCTCTAAAATTGGTTGGAAGTTTTTCCATCAACTTTAACAGAAACTACATAAAACCTTAATTTAACTTTAAATTTGACATATACTTATCCAAGTCATCTGTTAGAATATGAAAATGTTCTCCTGTCATAAGTGATTAATAATAAAAATGATTATTCCAAATTTATTTAAATCTTTTGCAGTCTATCTTTAAACACATATAGATATATTTGTTTCTTATAATAGAATCTGAGATTCCAGAAATTTATTATAAATTTTTTGTGATTTTTGTTGTTTTCCAAATGGAACATAGCGTCAGAAAATATTTTCCTTGTTTATGCTATACAACTAAAACAGCAACATTCCACATGAAGGAGTCTCAACTCTGTAGTAAAATCTTATTTGTAGTTACTCTCATTAAGAAGGGGAACAGATGTGTTGGTAGTCCACTTAGCATTAAGCAAAGGATTTTTTGTTATGGTGTTAACCTAAACCCAGAGAAACTGTGGTAAAAGTTACTAAATCTTTGTATCACTAAAGCAATTGTATGGAAGGGTCTTTGTTTTGTTTTTAAATCCTGATTTGCAGCTTTAGATAATTATCTTTTTATTGGTACATACAGAACAATATGAAACAGTGATTAAATGGGTATCCTCTTCATAGACTATGGGCATCTCATTTAAAGTGATAATTGAGCTGAGTAATATCTATGTCTTCACACCATTGGCTATTTCACTCATGCAGTGCTTAATACTTTAATTTCTAAATAAAGACCATAGCAAAATAGACATTTTCAAATACAAAAAAATGAAACAAATCAAAACAAAAACCCCAGTGTAACTTTAGGTATAAATGTTTTGCACATTTTAAAACCAAAGTTTAAAATTAAAATAATTGGATTTTAATATGACAATTGAAAGCATCTTCTTCCGGGCAACACCCGTGCAGAACAAAACAGAAATCTACCTTCAAAAAAGAGGCTGTGAGAGGTTACTTCTATAAATAGCACAGGTTATATTTATTAGTTTGTTTTACTTCTTGGATGGAGATCAGTATCCCGGTAAATCAAACTGTATAGTCTAGATGACACAACAGCTGGGACAATGTAGAAGCAGAATGGGGAGTTGTCATTCATTTCTATCACCTCTCTAACTGTTTCTCAGACAGTCACCATGCCATTATTATGTCCCTGGAAAACTTTTTCCTAAATGTCATTATTAGATTTGGGCAGAATGTCTTTCCCATTTTGGAAAAAATACTCAGGATTTTTTTTGGTTTTGGGTAATCTTAAATCAGATTAACTGTTCAAATCTTAAAGAAAATGAATGTTCAACCACTGTCCATATGAAGTAATGCCACTTGTTCTTTCAACATGTTTAAAACTTTTTTTTAATATAATTAATAATTTTACTTTTAAAAATAATTTTAATTAATTTGCCTATTGGAAAACATATTCAAGCAGAAAACAAAATTATCTTTTACAATAAAAAAATCAAACCAAATAAATCTGTCAAAACTGGTCTTGTAAACAATTTTGCCTTCAGAAGACACGCATTTTCTGCCAGCAAACACTAGGTCTTGTGCAAAGGTTTTGATTACTTTCATTAAAATTTTTATTTTAGTAACAAATTATGTTGACAAGTACTTTCATTAATCTGTGTGACTAATAAGCAGTAGAACTGAATCTAATATTTTCTAAATTAAGAGTTCAGATGATTAACCATCAGTTGTGTGTATTTGATAGCAGACCTCAGATAGAAGCAACATAGTATAAGGATTTTAAAAAAGTTCATGAATTCTTGTTTATTAGGACCAAATGCCAGTAGCAAGGATTCCAGTAGCATACAAAAACCTTAAGTAATTACCTTCCCGAATTTAATGATGGAACCGAATTAAATCAGAAGCAGACTAAGTACTTTCAATATCTGGCATATATTACTTTTGATTTTAAGAAAAAAAGAGTCCAAAGACCCAGAACTGTGCTGCCAGTACCCAGCAATAGCTAAATTTTCTGTTGCTACTTTAAAAGTTTTTAAGACCTGAACCAAGGTTTTTGATCACAGATGGGAGAGAAATGGCACAATACTAGAAACTGATATTTTAAGAAAAGTCCTAAATATAAGTACATTGAGCATTTGCTAGATATTACAAGTTGTCCTATATGATTTGCATTTCAGGGTGTTTTCCATATGTTCAGAGTAGAATAAATCCCATGAGAAGCCAAGCATGCTGCTCTTGTAGTAGGTCACAGTTCATGTCTAAGAGGTTCCCAATTTCCAGCCAGATGTCAAGTCTGAAGTTCAGTTTGAAACAAACATACATAGATTTGGATGCCTTTAGATAGGTGCCAACAGCGGAGGATATGTTGGAATCTTACCATGTTCAAACAGTGAAGCCTAGAGAGCGCCTAAACTCTATGCTACTGCAGAAGGGCATGATGGTCTCCTAGATTTATGTTATATCTACCAGCCTTTTGTAAATGTCTTAAACACCCTGTGACATTTTAATACCAGAGAAAACCCATACGTGGTCATCTGTGTCCATGACATACACACAACCACAAAAATTGAGGTATCTAAAGATGAAGCATATTTTTACCCTGAATATGACACCAGTTCTCCAGGTACATCTGGCTCAAATGGGTATAGGAGAGCTTCTGGGCAAGAATCATTGCCAGAATCTTCCAAGAGGTACCTAAAAAGCTAAGAATGTGATGTAATAAATGCTTTCATCTACCTAAATCTAGAATACATCATTCTTTCCATGGGATGTGTTCCCTGTCAATCACAGAGCTCAAACAATTTTAGTTAGGTGAAATGGTGGTCATGGAATATCCAGTGATGTAATAGCAGCTGGAGGCTGGATAGTAAAAGCATAATTGAAGACTGCTGCCAGACATCTCTCCTTAAAGAAGAGTGGTCCTGAAATCCCAGGTAACTGAAAGAAAAAAAAGTCTTAATTTCTTTCAGTTTAATAATCTCTATTTGTGGGTGGCACGTCCTGACAAGAAATGACGATAGCACAGAGATAAGGGACTTTTGCTATTTCACTAACAAATAGGGAAATATTGACAAAGGAAAGGGTGGAAGTTACTAAATAAGTATATACATAAACAAAGAGATAATTAATCATATGTTCTCTTAAATCAGTCCTCTTCATTGCCCTTGCTCTTGCCCTTGCCCTTGTCCTTGCCCTTGCCCTTGCCCTTGCCCTTCCTCTTTCAAGTAAAAATGTCCTCCAAAGAAACATATTGTTCTGCCATGTTTCTGGAAAGCCAGAACAGAGAACTCCTAAGTATTTCACCTTGACTCTGGTTGCTGCTGAAAATGCTTAGTAGTTTTCCTTGGTAAAACACATGAAAGGGAATGGGCAGAAGAAGGGAATAGAGTAAAAATAAGAGAGCGCAATAAGAGGACAGATATGGTTCTCGGTTTCCTCATTGTTGTGGTATCTGTCCCCTCAGATGACTGACTAACTTCAGGTAAGGAAAGAGCAAAGCCAAAAGCAAAGCCAACAAGACAAGGAAACTCAAAACAGCTTGCAGAAAACCAAGAGGGACTGTTAACTATCCTTTTTTGTATGCTCCATTGCTTGTTCATTGATGCAGATGGGATAGAGTGAATATGGCTGCGAATTTAGCATAAAAAGTGAGAATTCAGTTTAATAACACTCAACTCTAGAGAACAGAATAGCTGGTTATAGATTTTAACCATTCAAGATTTACCTATCTTCCATTTGAAAACCGCAGGAGGACTTAGGTATTCCTCATTGTTTCAGTAGATTTGGTCCAGATCCTTTAGCACTGAAGTATTAATATTAAATCTGCAGATTGGTGTTTAATTTGATTTCATAGATCAGTTAGGCAACCAAGGGAGCAGATAATTGGATAGCTGCAGTCTGCTCTTCACTGCAGAGGATCTTATACAAATCTGACAGTCCACTTATTTTTTGGATTTAGTGGTTGAATAATTCAGTGTAGAGAATAATTTTCAAATGTCGTAATAATTTCTTTGAGTCCTTTAAGTAGAGGAAGCTGGTAACAAAGAAGCCATCATCTAATTTCATTTCTAATGTAATTGTGGGTGTTGATGACCATATAAAACCCCTCAGTGACACTGATCAGACCATCTCAAGTGTCATTTCTCTAACATGCACGGTTATGACTGGCTTGAATACTTTGGTTCTCCAGTTGAATCCTGGAAACTGGCCTATTGAAGAAGGACAATAAGATCACTGTCTTTGGGATACACTCCCTCTTGTGGCAATAAGTCACAACAATTGATGTGGTTTACGCACTTTACATCTTTGTTTTTTAAACTGTTGCTGCTACTGTTATTACGTGAGACAATGGTTATGCCAGCATTTAGTCTGACTGTTGTAAAGACAAATGAAACACTATTCCAATTCCATTGTGTATCAGTGTATGTTCACATATAGTGTACACATATTGTTAGTATATACACAGCAATAAATAGTCACATCACAAATATTTTAACACACTGACTCAGTCTGAAGTAGATGAAAAACAACACCCAAAAAATCTTTCCTAAAATATTTCCTGACTACATTTAAAAACCCAACTCATTTTCAAAGGATTTCTTACTGCTGCTAAACTGTCTTATCATTTCAGAGACAGTCTGCTGCAGATTCTCCATAGGAATATATAAGACTTTGTAAAACTGGATGCATTTTGCAAAGGTACTGCATGCACTGGTGAATAATGTAGTAGTTAATATTCTGCAGAATGTCAAGCTTTTTGATTTATGACACCCAGGTTACTTCAGCATAGTGGATAAAGTTTTATTTTTAAGTAACTTGAAATTAAAAATAAATTGGACACTAGAACATGCTTTAAAATCATGGTCTATTAAAAAAAGTTTTAGATGGAACATAAGGTTATCTGGAATATCCACTGGAATGGGCAGGAGAGTGGCCATATGCTAATGCAGAAGGTGTGCGTTTGTGGGGTTGTAAGGGTAGAAGCACTTACAGTTCTGTAAGCACAAAATTGAGGGACTCACAAGATTATCTGCCTAGTGGTTAGTGTGCCAGGTAGAACCCACCTCATAAAAAAATGAGACAAAAACCAGATTATTCTGAGAATTTAATAATTTTGTAGTGAGAGCAGACTAGAAACTGGGTGCAGATGTTTAAGGAGACAAAAGAACTCACCTGTCCTCTCTGCCTATACTGTCTTTTACCCAGTTCTTTTCCATATGGAAAAAAAACAACTGTGATCATATTATGTACCATGCAGCAGGAGTGGTAAGATCAGAGAAGCAGAACACAAAAGAATTTGCAGTGTGAACTATGTATACGAAATGTAGGACACAAACAAAAAAAGGATGAACTGTAACAATTTTGAAAAAGGTCCTTAAGTCTCCTGTGTTCTGAGCATACAGAAAGTGAAAAAAAATGGTTGTTTCTTTTTCTTCTTCAAGAGTGTTTTATCTTCTATGAAGAAAAAAATCTGAGTATAAAGAGGGCCTTCCTGACAGCATAAAATGTGTAGCATATGCCAGGTTACAGGGAACCTGTAAAATGTTACTCATTGTTTTTTTTTCTTGTGCGAGTTTAAACCTTGCAGAGAGACTAAGAGTTGAAAGTACTAAACTACTAAGAATTAAATATACTCATAATTACTTCTGGTAGTGGTGTCAAAGGAAAAAAAAGCATGGTGATCCCCTTAATTTGGAAATTAACCTCTTGTCTTCATATTCTTTTCCAATTTTATGAAAAAGTGGCTAAAACTAGGGGGTTTTACCTGGCCTCCTTTAAAATATTATGTTAGATCTCCATTAATGATGTTTTTGGCATAAAGACTAGCGATTGTGGCATCTGCTGTTTAAAAAAAAAGCAGCAGCACCTCTAAAATCCAGTAATGTCTCCAAATAAAACAAACAAAAAGCGAAGTAATAGAGCAACCAAAAGGTGGCAAACTGATTTGTTGTCTAGAGACAATCTGAGCACAAAATGGTGCCATTTAAACAAATGTACTGCAATCGAACTGCAAGCTAGATCCATAAGAACAATTGAATGTTAAGTGACATCCCTAAGAACTCTAAAGAGATTCGTAAGTGAGTTTACAGGGAATACTGAATGAATTGATAATGATAAATTCACTAAATTCTCCTAGCAAATGGCTTCCAGATGTTCATTGTTCCTATTATTGCTGGGAATCCAAAGACACATGGACACATATGAGGAGATATGAATATTCTTTCAGACCATTTTAAAATGAGCTACTTCATCCATTATGTAGATGCTCTTTATTTTTTTTTCTTTTCCAATATTTCTGTTGATCTAAGGATCACTGTATGAGGACATTTATGAGACTCAAGACTCAAGTATGTTCTCATTAGGTTTTTGATATGACTAAATGTACTTTTTAAAAAAAATCACACCTCATACTGGTCTGCATAGCAAACACCCAAAGTAATTTAAAAATCTGGAAAAGATATTACTGACTTGCGTGCAATACAAATTTCATTTATGTGAGAACTGAGAAGGATCTCAGACCTGCTGGGTTTTGTTTGTACCCAATGTCCTTGTGAAAACTTCTTGTATTCATTACTGCGAAGTACTTCCTTCTTCAAGTGATAGATTTATATTTAGTAATTGATTAAGTCTGAGATTGCTTTTATGCAAATTTAGCCATCAAAAATGAAACGTGTTTTCTTAGTTTTCTGTGTGGACAATGAAGAGACACGTTTTGCAGAGGGTGTTTCTGCCCATCCCAGAACAGATATCAAAAGCAGTGGTGATGAGTTTCTTTTTGGGAGTTTGCAATTTGCCTTCACATGGTCTTAGCTTCAGGCCCTCCACAAGGACCCGAGATTATTACCTTCGGTTTGACACACAGCTCTAGTCATTGACTTTAAATGAAAGGAATCATACCCTTAAATTATTACAAACATTACAGTGTGAAGGGCCACTCATCCGTCTGCTTGATTCAATAACTGGTCTTTGACAGGAGCTTACAAGAGATACTTGGCAGAAGACACAAAAATCAAGCCACGGACAGCTGAGTTTTCTGTATGGTAGTTTTCAAGCTGGTTAATCAGATCTTGGTTTATGTTTTCAAGCCACTATATGAATATGAATTCCTGCTTTAAGATGTTAAATGTATTAATTATCCTTGAAGATAAAGAACATAAAACCCCAAGAAAAGAATTTCATCACTTTGTTTAAGTGTAGCTAAAAAATTGTGCCCCCTATTTCTAAAACAGGGAACATCTGCTGCTCTGAGCTCTACCATAGCATAACTCCTGGTGACAAATGAACTCTGTCAGGGCAGGTAGTTCAATGTTGCTTTCTGCCTTGGAAACACAATGTGACCATACTGCTCCTAAGGCAAATATTATTCTCTCAGAATACTCTGCTCCAAGTTATAATTTGCACATTCCAACCAGTCATGCAATGAAAAGTTAAAGGGAACCTTGTAGAGGAAATCAAGCATATTGGGTAATGTTTTGTGATACACAGTTCAGTATTAAGCACTGGCAAATAAGATGTATATGATATGAACAGAAATCCCATGTGCATTTGAATACTTCTTACACATAAGGGCTTTTCTATAATAAATTAGAATGACATAAAAGGACGCCATAATGTACAAAGAAACTGTCACTTAAATTATCCTCTAAACATAGGTACTGCGGTTGCACTAAAACTATGATACAACTGCAATCATTTCATGAAAATAATAATGCATATAACCTTGGTCAATGTTAAATAATGACGAAAGGCAGTAACCTCTATACAGACGCATTATGCTCCATCGAAATAAAAAAGCATATTAAATATTTGGCTTGTTTATTGTTATTATTCGGCCTATTATTAATTTAAAATTACATTTATAATTAATACTGTTAGACTTTACACCTTGAAACAATGCATGACGTTCCTCAGGTAAACAATCTGCCTATACTGCATTTACAGAAATAAACAAATCATAAGCTCTTTTACAGAATAAATGAAGGCCTAGTCTATGTTTTGCTTTCAAGAAGTCCTTGGCATTATGTTTCAGAGGTCTATTTAAGAGGTAGGTGGTCAAACAAGTCAAACTTTAAGAAGCAGGAGGTCAAACTTTGTATTTTCAGAGATTCACAAGCCGAGTACTGAACAATTCCTTATTCTTTTCTGTTGCATTCTTTCCATTCAGGATGAAAAGCATCAGGCTAGATTCTTCTGGAGGAATCTTGCACAGAAGCTTCAAATTTGTGGGGGTAAGACATTGCAAAGCTCACAAAATTTGTTGACTTTCTTTAAAACATAAAGGAAATGTGATGTGCAATAGTCAAGCTGACTTCCATTAGACTGCCTAAATATGGTGTACTATCCTTATTTCAGGAACCAATGTTGATTTTTTTCTCCTTTATCAGTGTTGTTAAAATGTGCTCTTACCCTCAATTTTTGAGTCAATACTATCACTACAGTGACCCAAAGAATCTAATGCTAGACTTTACCAGTCTTATACTGCATTGCAGGAGAGGTTTGTTAGCTTTGAGTGCAATGAGTGGAAAAAGTCAGGTTTATTTTCATAGAGACAGATGGTGACTGCAAACAGTGCCATCCATCCTACCTTTCTGTGTCTGACTTTATGCAGAGTGTGACTTGAACTCATCCTTGGGCACTGGAATACCTCACTGGCAACACTAAAGAAGAAGAAAAGAAACCAGCAATGAATTTCAAGTAGCGCC
Source organism: Struthidea cinerea (assembly GCA_013397865.1). Taxonomy (NCBI): domain Eukaryota; kingdom Metazoa; phylum Chordata; class Aves; order Passeriformes; family Corcoracidae; genus Struthidea; species Struthidea cinerea. The sequence continues at coordinate 1,628,971 of VZTI01001286.1, forward strand.
TCTTAAAGAAATCCAAATATTGTAATATGTCTTCCAGCCCGCTCCTGTTAAATCGTTGTGATTCTGCGTTGTCTCCAGTGACATACAATGTTTAGAGCTGAGACTCAAAACACTCCTTCAAAGGCTAAAATCCAACTGGAATTGATAGTTTAATTCCAGGGACTTTAATACTATTTTACCTCTTGTTAGCCAGAGGAAATTAAATGCATTGACCTTATGCCTAAATCATATGACTTAATAAGTGGAGTAAATATCCTTGAAATAATAATTAAAATGGGGATTTCACATCATTCACTTAAAAAAAAAAGATGTTTAAAAAAATAGTTAGCATGGTATTTTTTAAGTGAAATTTTTATATTGGTTTCTATGTGTATAAAGTTAGTTAGACCAACAGACTTTATCTATATTGATAAATGTAAAAGTTTGTTGTCTTGGAAAAAAAAGTCCTGCTATGAAAAAAAAAATCATCCTAAAAATGTATAGTTATTCTGAAACTGAGCCAAGCACAATTTTTAAATTAGAGAAGTAGCATTTTGTTAATTGGCATGCTCACATTAAGTATTTAAGATTACAATTAATTACTTTTTATACTCTTAATTGAAACATTACAACATACTTGGTTACTATTTAATTAGAAAACACATTAATTATATATTAAGGTCTTCAATTGTTTATACAGTCAAGCCTCCCCTTTGAAGGGAATTCAGCAGTAAACAAGCCAAGGCTCAGCAGAGCATTCTGGCATGAAGATGCAGCAACATCGGTGTTGCTGTGACTTACTTTGATTTGCATGGGCTAAGCAGTGATCAGTGAACAACTTCATGGGAATTCAGCCGGCACGGCTCCGATGAGTCACGAGAACAGGCTTCTCTCACTGCACTCGGAGTGCGCTACGTGCACTTGCCCAGATGCAGACAATGTGCAATCACACGGAAAGATGCTGTATTAGCAATTACCACAGAAAATCCTCAATGCATAATAAAGGGAAGGAACCAGTTGTAAAGGAAACAAATCTCCTGCCATTAATTTTGTCTGGTGTAGTCTATTCCAGTTCTCTCAATATTTATTTGTGGATGCTGAAAAGCTGTGGTAGAGAAATCTTTCAGCTTTCTGCAGCATTCTGTGAGAACTTTGCAGTTCTCACAGAAGCTATGAAAACACTGCTATGGGTTCTTGTAAACTAACTCTTTATCTTGCACCTGGGTTTGTTATGCAAGATTGTTATGATTCTAGCTTTCTGATATTTTGGAACAAATCTCTTAGAGCTTGACCAATCCCCTCAAGGGGTGGATGGCTGAGCACCCAATTGTCTTATGCCGTTCAACACACTCTTTGCGATCCATGCTATAAGAGATGAATTAATTAATTAATAAAGGGCAGAACTGCTTCCCTTCTGAACTAAATCGTGACATTCCTTGCCGTCAGTGCCGCTCACAGCGACACTTACTCAAAAGTAAAAAAAAAAGGATAGTAGTAGCTTTTTACATGTATATTCAAAATATTTTGCCCTTCTTGGAGGCAGTAAATTTTGACAATTTATTCTCTAGCTATACATTAGATTCTTGTATAAAAGGGGAAATAAGTTTAAATATCCTGGAAACAAAAATACACAAGGAAATCTCTACTTTAGAAATACACTGACTTAAAAAAAAACAACCAATCAACCAAATGATTAAAAGAAGTAGCAAGACCCAAGCCTGCAAAAGTCTCTTGGCAAGATGCAGGCTTTATGAAAGATACAACTCACAAATATTTTAGCAGAAAAAAAAAAATAAGTTCAAAATTTTTGTTAGTCATAAAGGTATCACAGTAACAAAATGGTTTTTTATTCTCTCAGGCGTTCATTGTGTGTTACATTGATGTTAGCTTCATACCATACTTGAGTCAAAGTAGAGACTATATAAGGAAAAAGTTCTATTTTCTCCATTCTACTGCTGGATCTTTTTAATTTTTCACGTATGTATAGTCCTTTATTTTTGTATTTTCATTCTTTTATTTTCCGATCTCTTTTCAAATATAATAAGAATATCAGTTCTAGACTAAACATGTTAGGATTCCTTTTCCCTCTTAGATCCCTCTAGTTTTGCTGACATTTTTCTGTGTGTTTGGATTCCAGCAATTTTGTTGTCTCTGCCAGGAGACAGGGGAGTATGTGAAACTAGGAAACTTGTTGGCTAGACAAGATTTGACTGAATTCCAGCACAGAGCCAATTCTGTGCTTCTTCCTATGGCTGAAGGATGATACATTAACTGATAGTGCTATGGTATGTGCACAAACCTTGTAAAGCTTTCCCTAAACACAGGAGAGAAGCAGTTCCCAAAGCTGTACCCCAACGACACAAAAACACAAATCCAGGAGAAAAAAGTGACAAAAAAAGCCCAGAATATATAAATAATTTTAACGTACGCAGAAAGTTCAAAACTGCTACCTGTGTGAAATCCAGTCTTCACCTGGAAGGCAAGACATCTGTTATTACTGACTTGATTAAGATTGTACTGCTCAGTCCTGATTTAAAGGAAATTGTGGACTTCAGTTTGAATTTTATCTTCCACTGAAATGGAAAGTACAACTAAGTCTGCTTAGCTTTTAGCTCAGGTGTAGTTAAGTAATTTGTGCCAGAAATCAATACAATTCCAAACAATTTAATACAATTGTATACAAGAAATATATAAGAAAAAAATGTGCTATAAAACTGACAAACCTGGACAAGTCAAAGGACATGGTATCAAAAATGAGGTTGATGCTCAACCAGTTTGAACTCCTGAAACTATCTCCATCAGAATAGTCAAGAATTGGCTCCTGGAGCAGCCATGATCCTTTTCTAATTACCATGTCTGTGTCGATGATCATATCAAAGAACCTCCTTAGTAGGGAGGCAGGCAGGTGGGAAGAGACGAGTGAAAATATTTTAGGAATAACCTAAGATTTTGGGCCAATTCTACTTCGCTAAAATTATATACTAAGGCAGAAGTTCACAAAGCTACTATCAGGATCTAACTGACTGAAAAACAATATAAGCCTTTGTAACAACACTACAAGAGAGCAAAGCAGGGATACTTCTTCTAACTTTAAGGTCAGTCTGTCTCAGAGATTATAGTGTGATAAGTGTGGATTTACATTCTGCCAGTCAATCTGTTACATACTATTTTATTTATACACACACACACACATGTATATACACACTATAATATATATACAGCCTCTTACTCTGCGGCAAATGTGCAGTAGGACACCCATCACCCAATGGAAGTCTCTACTTCACATTTAATGTGAGAAAACGAATGAGAAAAGTGGTTTCTCTGCAGTACTGGCTAGACTAATACAAAATCATTACACACCTTACAGAGACTTTTCTCTATGTCAGTTCCTGTGGGACCATGAATGGGCTCTCTCATATTTACATAGCTATAAGGATTTATATTTTGATTTATTAGGAATATGTTTCAACAGATTCTATGTCAACTGCATTGGGAACTTGTAGTTAACTGAGTCAAGAGTGAAATTCAATCATAATTTTATATAAAGCAGTGAAAGTGATGGATGTTAAGCTCTATCAGGGACATACTACTGTAGTACTATTGTACTGAAGAATATTTCTCAGTCTTACTATGCACTGGGTTTAATCTGTCATTAGATACAACACCATTCAAAAATATTTAGAAATAGGTGAAAATTTGATTTATTTAAAATCTAAACAATGCAAATTGTGAAGAGAAACTGAAATACATTAATTTGAATCCCAGTTACTTAAATATGCTAGGAGCTTTGCTCTCCCTTAGGATATTTCTGTCATCACATATGACTAGGATTCTAGGGAGCAGGTCTTTTCCTATCTGGAGCTTTATAGTTGTGTTTGTGATATGAGTCACTTTGTCTTTTCTGTAGCTGATTTAATAAAAGCCTATAGAAAATAAAGTTCTGACACTGAACTTGTCCCAAAAGACTAAAAAAGACTGGATATTTCATGATCAAAATTGTTTTTTACTCAAAGTCCCGAGATAAAATACAAATATATAAACCTGCTTCACTACATGAATCTACATATTTCTGTATTTTACTGTAAGTGTATATAAATTATGACATGAAAAGTCACTAACGCTTTAAATGTCACTTTAATTTTAGTGAAAATTTTTACAAAACCAATTCAAGAGACATACATTTTTGCCTCAAGATAAAACAATGCAACACTACCTTTCTGAAATCAGTATGAATAGATTAAAATAACTGGTTTTGCGTGCCACAGTACATGGTTGTTTTCATTGCCAGACACAAATGGCATCAGTCTTTCAAGGGGATCACTAGACATGAAACCTAGAAAATGCATACTCCAGAATATGTCATTATAATGACTATCCAGTTATCCAAAGCAAATTTTTATGGTGTAGAATATGGTTTTTACTGTGCAAATTCAAAGGTTTATGTTTATTTTGAAGTTGTATTCAAAACGGTGCCTAATAGTATCTATTTTTTCTTCTTTCTTTATAATATCTGTTAAATCAAAAATACATAATTTAATTCATATTACCTCCTTGTGTAGTCTTTGGAAGAGATGGAAAAATATAGCCAAAGAACTGGCAATATGATGACAACTATCATATTGTGTGTAATTGTATGTATCACCAAAAAAAACCCAAATAGATAGGGTCATGGATTAGAAAAAAAGTATTCTTTAGTAAGATTTGTCTGTTTCTGCTATAAAGCTGTGAACTGGATATCAGGTTTGCTTCTTGACATCAACAGGAAATACAATTTAGTGAAGAAGGACGTGATAAAAAAACTTGGGTGGGTGTCCCTGTCATGAGGACACCTCCACTGTCGCAGCAATGTTCTCTGGGGTGCATTTGGACCTTCTACTTCACTGTTATTCCTGCTACAAGGCAGTAGAGAGGGAAAGCCGTGGAAAGGAATTTGTGTAAAAAATGGTTTGGCTTAAAGATCTCAGACTGCCAGAATCTTCTGAAGCAGATAGTCCAAAAATTATAGTCTTAACATATCTAGCAAGGCACAATGCATTTGTTTAACAAAAATCTAGCTAGCTTTCAAGGATAAAACTATTAATAATCAGTAATTTCAGTCAGAGCAATTACAGAGAACTACATAACTACAGACAGGACACAATATTAATCTGAATTTACAAAATAGATGTTTCTGTCACATACAGAATCACAGAGGGAAAGAAGACAGAAAAATATTTACCATGTAAGAAAGAGAGCAGGTTGTAAAAAACAAAAGCCACCTGCCAAATAAGCTCTTTAGGAATGTAAATACATGTTTTTGCCAAATTTACATCTGTTCATAGAGGAAAAGCATGATGAGAAAATTCATCAGCAAACAGAAAATTTCCAGAGAGGAACATTAGGAGTCAGCAGATAATACTGACACATAAATATGCATATTGTAGGCAGAAATTAAAGAATGTTAAATTTTCAAACCAGAAGTCTAACACATGAAAAAATTTCTGTATTGCATTTTTAATACCTATATTGAGATCCATTTTAGCTGCCCAGGTCACTCAAAGTATCTCCAGTGGACATTAGCTACCACAAAATTTCTGGAGTTGAATTTCAGGGCAGGTAAACTAGTCTTTGTCAAGGACATAGAATCTGGATTGCCATTATTTTTTTACAAAACTGTAGAAAAGAGAGTATAGAGATATTCCAAACCTGCTGATGTCTGAGTAGGCAACAGATCCTTGGAAAGCCCTAGGAAGCCCCAAAGTGGCTTAAAGACAACCTTGTATTTCTTGATCCCATCACTGGTACAGTGTAAAAATAAGACCCTTTTTTTATTCTAAAGAAATATTTGGCTACCGTTTTGTTACCAATTACTCAAGGTATCAAATACATATTTGAGATATTATAAGGAAAGGGGTATCTCTGTTACCCTGATTCCCAGTCCTCAAAAATGCTTCATATAATTTATGATGATAGAAGATTATTAGGTATATCTTTTGCATAATTTCTTGATAAAGGGGTGGTTCCCACTTACAAATGAAGCAATTTTAATGTGTTGTTGTTTATTCACTTTGCATTCTATTTTGGCAATTTAAAATAACCTTGCTATTGCGATTAGTAAATAGTAACGCCTCTTTACACTTGACAACAGGGCTCACTGTAAATGAGAATCATACAGGGTGTAAAGGGAGCACAAACTGATGAAACACCACATAGGAAGAATTCAGTACAATATATGCTTGAGAAATACTTAGAAGTCAGAGTAAAACTTAGATTTAGTTGAAAAAAAGTTTGATATTCTGTTCTACCAAATAGGAAGCATGTTTTTGCTGACCAGTTTGTTACCCTGGATTTAATCCCCTTCATTTATTCATATTAAAACTTCTTCAATATTCCTTAAATTGAGGTCTTCATTTTACTGCAAGTCAGTTTCAAGTCCAAATAACTTCTTAAGATTTCTCTGTCAGACATTTATGCATCAGTGTAAATGTTTTCAGTGTCCATTATTGTTTACAATATCTTCTAAAAAGCTTCAGATTACAATGATTTTACTTTTTACTTTATGCTTTTCATTTACTGTAGCAAACAGAAACTTCCTCTCTTCTCCTTACTTTTATTACACAGTGGAAACCTCTCAGTGATTGCAGGAGGAAGATAGGTCTGGAAAAGATACACCTCTCACTTGACTGTTGTAATACGCCAGTACCCAAAAGGAGGTCTTTACACTTTCAAAAATTTTGTATTTGACCGCTTTCATGCTGTAGAATTCCAGAATGTCACGTATTCCTTTGGAAGTATAAATAATGATGCCTACAGAGACTTAAACATTGACAAGAAGTTGAACAGTTGAGTTTCCACAACTCCTACTCACAACACGGACATCATAAGCATCTGCTTCATGACACAGAAAGGAACAATAGAGAGCAAAAGAAAAGGAAGTAGCATTAGGGTCTGCCAGAAATGTCAGCTCTGTATATCTTATATCTACATAAGCCTCCAGAGTCCATTAACCAAACAGCAGCTGAACGAATACAGTTTACACAGATGCCTAGAGGAATACCCAGTGGTGGCTAGCAGTGATTCTGGGACATGAAATCCTGCCTGTTTGCTGTATCACAAAGAGAATTTTATGGGATTATGGAGTACAAGAGCTAGAGACATTCAATGAAACTGTCAAGGGGCAGGATTCAAAAAAAATTTTAAAAAAAGGAAAAAGGCTAAAGATACACAAACAAACGTTTGCTCTTCCACATGGGCAGTTTGAATCACCTGCTCACAGATCGTATTAGTCCATTGTCTATACTACATTCATGTTAGACTGCTCCTGGCACAAACAAAATGGTCTCTCCTCAAGCAGTGTTTGGCAGTGGTTGGTGATTGGATTGGTTTATCGAGCAGGTCAGTGAGGAGCACGGACATGAGAGTGCAGTTTCTGTTTCTTTTTTTCCACACCAGTGATATTCTAACAAACCTTACATTTCACACATCTTTATGCCTTTCAATTCTATCTGTACCTGTATTTACCTCCTCCTTTCACCGTAAAAATTAACAGATTCCCTGTCATTATTTGTTTTTAATGCCTTTTTTCATGATGCGCTAACGATGAATTTTAAAAACTGCTAAAAATTATCACAGTGTTTTAAAAGGAAGAAAGGTAATGTTATTAAATTTCTGATATCATGGAGTAAATGGATGTGGAGAGAAAAAAAATTAATTTAAAAATTAAATAGTAAAATTTCTTTCTAGAGGTCTCATTTTTGTCATAAAACTATCACATTTTAAAGGTTGTCTTTAAACACAGCTTATTATTCTATTTCATAATTCAACTTTTAATATTCTCTATCAAACCAAGCACATTATAGATTAGACTGCTTTATATTATAACATAAAGCCCTGTAAATTTTGTAGCAGTGACATATGAAGTTCACTCGAACTTATTTTTTTTTAAGTGAGTATTATGCTTTCCAGTTACCATTAGCTTGGTACATTTATTGTAATTTAAACAGCAGAAAACAAAATATATTTATTGCAAGTTCTGACCCTTGTTTTCTACAGTGTCTTGCCATATCAGACCTGGAAAAGTGTTTACAATCTGACAAACTACCTCAAAATTTCCTCTAGTATACCTGGGAATCTAAGGAAAGTTGGTCCTCTGAAAGCACAGAGAAGGCTGCACTAACACAAATGAGAATAAGTAAATTAAGGGGAAAACACATGAAAGATTGGAGATACAATACCAGAAGTAACAAGATTATATTAATATATTCAGATTATTGTTTTGCTTTTTCTTAACATTAATACATTTTTAATCTGGGACGGAAATGGTCAACTGCAGCTGAGTCTCTAATGCCTCTGATGAAAATCCTCAGAAAGTATTGTATTTCTTAATATTTTTAAGTAAACCTAAGACTTTCCCTGAATGTGAAGATTTTTGTTTGGGGTAAGATTCCTGATATAAAAAAATTGCTCTGCAGCTATAGTTCTGGTTCCATGTTTGAAGTACATAAAATATATTTTATTAGAAATATACTCAGACATTGTTTGACAATTAAATCTTTGACAGCCAAGTGACGTGAACTTCTGACATCTATAAAATACCATCAGTATTTCTCAGCATATTTTAAAAGGATTGAGATATTAATTGCTAAAAGCAATGATCTTAAGCTAAGCAGTTTTGAACAAAGATTTCACAAATAATTATGACCCTTAAAACACTTATTTTTTGTTAGTACATAATGTAGTCAGGAGAAAATATAGTCATCGCACCCAAACTAAAAACTGCTCTTAATTAGTTATCCAAAACCCTTTAGACTCCTCAGATCAAAGCAAATATTGTTAAAAGTAAATTTTCAAGTCTGTTTGAATCCTTGTGCACTTTACTTTTACTATGATGTTTATTCAAAATAAAAGGTAAATATTTATTTTCTTCTGTAGGATTCAATTATTTTCTAAAAGGAGAAATAAAATTATCTGGAGGAAGCCCTTAAATCTGCTTCTCCCATCACTGAAACATGAAAAAATAATGCTTGTATCAATAATATGGCCAACCAAAGGGGATTATTTTGTATAATGGAATTTTTCTTGTCTTTCTTTCCCAGATAAGTTTAGATTTTGTTTCAGCTGCCAGTAAAATTCTGTGTCTAAGGTTATGAAGCAACTGTCAAACAAATAGCCCAATGTATTTTAACAGTTTTATTGTAAAGATTTTGTCCTAAAAAGATCTTTCTACATACTTGCTGCAGAGGAACCTGTGGTTAAAACCTTTCAGCAGCATTCAGAAGCTCTAGGTTTTTAACACTTAACATTGGTACAACCATCCAAATGAGCCTTTGGAAGTCATGTAGGTCTGGGTAAATTCTCAGAAGCATTCTTTGCTCTCAGACATGCCTCAGGTTGAGCATGTGCTTAGGTGTTTCCCTATTTCATGGCCTGTGGTTCAGATTCTGAACTGCAAAAGAGACGTAGCAATACTTATTATACCTGTGAGAATAAGTCTGTCAATGCTTATTCAGTTACTTGAGTGACAGATCACTTAGATAATAAGAAAATACACAAAGTGGACAAAAACTGGCTCCTTTTGTTGGGTCTTGTTAAATTCCTGATAAGGATTAAAGTCATAGTGATAGATTCATAGATACCTCGCATTTCCTAATGTGACTAAAAGATCTGGGATCCCTTTATTATTTCATAAGTCGAAATTCTTGCTTAGGTCAGTAGAGTGGTAGAAATTCTTAAAAGGCACAGGTACAAAAGCTATGCAATCAAAATCAGTTCTGACACCAAGAACACATCTTTCTCAATGAAAGCTGTGAATTACTCCATCTATACTCAGTAGTATGGGGGGAGGGCACTACGGTGTTCATCAGTTTTGTGGGTTTTTTTGCTGTTCCTTTCTGTTCCATCAGATGTATTGGATTTTATTTAAGTGTTTGCTTGGAATTCACATTTAGAGACGAGTATTGCTATCATCTTGAATTCTGCTTTATTCTAGGTCTAATATACTATGGACTGAAAAATTAGGAGTTCTGCTTGTTTTTCTGTTTTCAAGTGTATACTAGCAGAAGGAAGGGATCAGGTGTACTGTAATTCATATACATCCCAGTCATATATGCATCGGGCACCTGGAATCTGGTTACTCGTGGGTGGGAGCTCTGCACATTTCGGTCAAGGAGATTTGAAAGTTAAGTTAGAAAGAAATGACATGTGAACACCAGATATGCTGTGCTTTTGATACAGTGTTCATATCATTGTTCTAGTAAATTTATTTCTATATATACTATGCTGAATTCCTAATATTGGCCATCTGGACTAAAAAGCCTATTAAATATGAGTATATGATGGACCTGGGAGTAAATTACTTTGGGGAGTTTTTGAATTGTCTATTTCTCTCATGGAAAACACAGAACATTTGTGTTTTGCTCTGAGATCTGACAGACACATACATTTATTTATCGTGAATGATGCTTTTAAAATTGCAAGCTAGATTGCCCAGTATTATAGGGAATGGTTTTGTATAGAGCAGTCAAGCATAAGGAAAACAAATATAATGAAAATGAAAATGTTAGCCACTGCTATTTTGCACAACTCCCCTAAAGAGGACAAACAGTTTTCTGAACACTAGAGGACTTCGAAGGGCCTACTAAACAGTAATGTTGACAAAACAATTCCTTCACTTTTCATAGACTTGAAACTGGGATTTCTGTTCCTCTGTAAGCCTACTGTGTTCTTATTTACCTATATTGATCCAAAACTTTTTCAATTTTAGAGCTAGAATCCTTTTAACTCTGTCTTCAGATTGACTCACCACCACCAGTATTAACAGCTGAGTAGGTTGCTATATTTCACCTAAAAACACTTCATCACATTTTTCTATTGCCCATACGACAGAAACCCCAAGAGCTTACTGCAGCAGCGCTGCTATGGACTGATCCTATGAAGTACTAGGTATCCCTTGGCAAGGTGCTCAGCATCCACAAAGCCCATGGGCTGAACGACATTCAGCATCTATCAGAATCAGGTTCTTTGCCCTTAAAGTTGCAGCTTTTCAGCAGAATGAAGGCATATTGTCCTTGAGCTATAATATTGCTCCATAAAAGAAATTCTGGAAAAGAATTTTAGCATTTGAAATGATAATAGTACTAATGACCTTTGAGTTGTTATTTATTGCACCTATTTGCACTGAAATAATAACTTGTACAGTAAGCTGTGTTTAGATCAGCATAACCGTCTGTAGCTGATGTACCTTAGAGGAGGGTGTTGGGGGTTTGGGAGTTCACCTTCTGTTTTTTGTCTTTTCTCTTTTGGGGAATTTTTCTCCCATGCATGTACCCCAGCAACAAATTGCTGGGTCTTTGGGAGAAACACTGGCCACAGTGGGAGGGGTCCGGGGAGCCACCCTCTTTCACCTGGGCTGGCTGGCAGTGAGTGCTCTCGGCGTTCGTCCGGAGGGAGAGAGGCTGCTGTCCGTCCCGCTGCTGCAGGCTTTCCAGCTGCCTTTCTTCTACCGGAGAAAACCCGGGATTCCCAAACCCGCCTTTCCCTGCCCTGTCTGGAGCCGGGCTGCAGCCGCGGAGCCTTCGCTACATCGTAGCTCCGCACGCCCTGCCTGCCGAGACTCCCGGGGTTCCTGCTGCACTCCGGAGTTTGATACATCTCGTCTGCCACCCGGGATCTGCTCATCTCTGCTGCTCCAGCCTGCTGTTCCCGAGGGTCCGGCCGGGCACCGGGATCAGCTGCCTAGGGGGTTTGTGAGGCCTTTGTTCCATCCCTTCCCGGCCCGGCCGAGCCGCCATCACCGCCTGCTCCCCGAGCCCGCTCCGGAGCGCCCCCTGCAGCCGCGGGGGAACCATCGCACCCGCCCCGCTCACCGGGAGCCGCCAGCGCCCCTGCCGGCTGTGAGCGGAACTGCACCCACGGGGAAAGGGCCCGACAGCCGAGAGAGGCTGGCACTGGGTTTGTGGTGCTGTTCGCTGTCACTGCCACAGTTATTGTTGTTCTTTTGCCTTGTTATACATATATATATTAGTAAAGAACTGTTATTCCTACCCCTCATATCTTTGCCTGAAAGTCCCTTAATTTAAAAATTATAATAATTTGGAGGGAAGGGGGTTACATTTTCTATTTCAGGGGAGGCTCCTGCCTTCCTTCACAGACACCTGTCTTTTAAACCAAGACAGAGGGCCAACAACTTTTTATGGCTTTTACTGCAATTTAGAAAGAAAGAGATAAAACTATTTCCTAGGGCAGTTTGTTTACCACAAGGGGAAAAGAAACCCTAAAGGCAAGTCCATCAAAGTATAATTTGCCCAGAGAGCTCAAAATGGAAGGTAAAGAAACACAGCTATTTTGTAAATAAACTATGTTTAAGGTGCAGAAAGAACTGAAAAGAAAAAAGAGTTTGCTCTGTAAGAAGAAATTAAATTTTATTATTGTTTACCAACATATCTGCTGATTTTATTTTGTCTTGATCACAAAGTTGTGATATTGGACTATCATAAATTTTAAATGGCAAATTTTCTTTATGGTTTCAGTAACAAAAATTTTTTATAAGAACTGTGTTGAGTATCACAAAGAATTTTGTAATGCAAATAATTTAATATCAAGCTCCACATGAGTTTGTCCACTTACAGCCAACTTTCACATCCTGAAGTCCTCTTCAGGTGTTGTAGAACTTTTCCAGAGTATGATCAAAAAATTCTTTCTGTTCCAGCACTGCTGTCCACAATGTATTCTCTGAACACTTCTCAGAAGATATATTTGACTGTTGATACCAAAGATTCTTTCACAGATTATGGATCTTAACAGAAAATTAATTTTGAAGGACTGAAAAATATCTGAATAGCCAGATCAAACCTGGATCTATACATGCTATTGTTGGCAAAATGTGTCTGCAGGTCTCTGGATCCATAGATAATACCTCCTTCTCTCCCTATCAATATGATAGTCTGCTGTGGCAAATCACTGCTTAGGGTGGCCAGGCAGAGGGATCCTGTGATTTTCAGTATAAAAAATATTTTGAGCAAGACTGAAAAAGACCTTTAATATATATCCAAAACAAATTATCAACCTCTACTGATCTGTCATGTTTTGGTTTTCTTTCTTGTTTAATTATCTTTACTAAATTCTGCAATTTTTTATCGCACAGACCCATTTCTGAATCACAGCATGAGGTATCTTCTAAATGGCAATGGCTATTGGATAAAATTGTCACAGTGGCATCTCATTAATAACCTTATTATAAATAACAGAATATTCTGAGTTGGAAGGGACCCACAAGAATCACTGAGTCCAGCTCCTAAGTGAAGTGGCCCAGTTGTAGCAGTTTAATATGATATACCTCATCAAAGATATATAATTGTGTTTCACACACGAGGAATGAGGAAGAGGAGCTTTCCTATGCTGATTGAGATGTAGATATCTGAAAGCTCATATTGGGCAACTCTTGCTGTGCTCCTGGAACAGCAACACGTAGGCTTTTCTTAGTGCATTAGCCATACTTCTAACATACGCAGGACAATTTTTTCCAAAGGTTCAGTGTGACAGTACTCTATATGCTAAACTTTCTTCCCTCTTCCATTTACATCCAGTACAATGTTACACTTTTAATCTTCAAAGCTCTGTCAATATGGCTTTAGGCTAGCTCAGTGATTGCCTGCCACAGAACAATATGACTTTCCAGACAGTGATTTAGGAAATATGTGGTTTTAAGGGTGCAAGGATGAGCCTCGGCAGAGTTAAAACTGAATTCAGAATTTTCTCTTTGTACATCGAACACATTTGAAGAAGAAATGAAAATGACCTCTATAGTCTCCAAAACTGAGTGCCAAGGCTCAAATATTTACAGTCTCCTTTTCAAATTTATATCTTATTTGGGCAGGAAATATCTAGAACTTTCCAAAACCAGTGTTGCGGTAGGAAATGTTTTGGGAGCCTTTTGATTGTTTGTGTATTTGTTTACTTTCTCAACTTTAACTAAGACTTATTTAGTCTTTTAAATTTGTATCCTTTTCCAAACATATAGGCACAGAAGAGCTCCCCACAGAAATGGGATTTATGATACTCAGCTCTCTTACAATTACTGACAAAATTTCAAAACTTTTCTAGCACTGCTTATCTCTACAGATCTAATCCTGATAGAATGATTAAAAAACCCCTATTGACTACAGGTAATATTATCATTAAAGATAGCTGGACAGATCTTACATATAATACAGACGATCACTGTAAGGAAAACATTATTATACTGTGTTTCATATAAAACTATTACAAAAAATCAAATTAAATATATTTTTGAATCTTTGTGTAATGATTTAATTAAGGCAGAAGAAATGAATGACTGCTTAAGGATGAACCATCTAGAAAACTAAAATTGGCACATGTCATATATTCCATGTTTTTTCCAGAAAACATGTAATAGTGACATGATTTTAGCAGCCTTGAAAGAGGTTATAGTAGAGTATCTGATATAAAATGCAAATATTATTTAAGTTACACTGGAAGAAATAAGCTGAGCAATATATAGTGCAATTGATGCAGCTATGGTTCTCATAAAAACATAGAAAAAGGTGAATACCACGGAATTTATGTATGGTATGATCATGCTGAAAATGATCCCTGGTTTTCTGCAAGAGTTCAAGCAAGAACTGAAGAGTGGGCTCAATCATTGGAAAACATTATTTTTAGACCACCCTACAGCCGAGATTGCACTCATTCTTTTGCACTAGTCTGGTGCCTGTTCCACCAGAATTAGAGTTCACCTGGACCTTTGTTTCACTCATTGGGTTCAAATAAGGCCTTACTGAGCAGTTAAAAGGTAGCTGCTTAGTTATCAAGTGCACAAGTAGCAGCTGACAATATTAATACCTCCATGATTTAGGTATCAGACAGACTTCAACAGGCAGTCAGTTAAGGCACTGAGAACAGGAGGCCATTCTGTAGGTGGTGTGTTACATCAAGTGGGTCCTTGTACAACTGAGCATTGGTGGCTTTGGAGTAGCCAAATTTAGATTATGAAAGAGGTCGTAACTGCCTCTCCCTATAATATGACTCCATGGGCATAATGGTGATCATCTGCAGCAAAAAAGTTAGGTGTTTATAGTGTTCTTGTGACGCTAAAAAGAAGAGATGACAAAATTATTTCTTCAGAAAATAACAAAGAGAGAAAATGGCTTGAAGATAATGAATGAGTATTGTAGCGTTAATCTATGCTGTATTTTAAAGCTAATTAGCAATGTGATTAAAGAGTTAATTAAAGGTAAAATGTTTCTCCAGTAAATTGTTTTGTGCATCTGATAGCATGAGATATGCCACTCAGACACTGGTTTACCATAAAGCCTGTAAGTTTATAGCCTGCTTAGAACATTTGTAATCATCTGTCTAATATGTTTGAGTATTACTAAACATGACTCCTTAAAAGTTACTCTTACTTGAATAAATGTCCATTGGTTTTGTAAACTGCCTGCTTCTAAGTCCAGACTCGGGCTGATGAATGCCAGGATTGTTATTTCTGAAACAAGCAATATAGCTATGACTTCAAGGAATGAAGCAAATTTTCTTTTTCCACCACTCTAAGTTTGTCTGATCAAAGCAGCACTGAGTCAGATCAAGCAGATTGGTACTAATGTCCTTCTTTCCAGCCAGTTAACTGGTGTTGAGTGACTCTGGGGAAGGTGGGAATGGGATGTGATTAATTATTTTGTTGTTTTTTGGTAACATGCAACAATAAAGTAGGTGAAATCTGTTAGCAGAATTCTTTAGCTTGCATGTATTGAACTAATAAAGGGGCCCCTGGGTAAAGTCAGTTTGTGCATCTTTGTGGTGTATTTTGCTTTTTTACTGCTCCATAGACTTTCTGCTACAGAAGGTTAAGAAAATAGCATGACTGTCTTGGGTCAAGTTAAACATAATACAAAAGCAAAAGGCTCCTCATCTGCACCACACCAATGGTTTCTGTTTTCAGACAGATCTACTCCCTGTTCATAGCCGCAGAAAAATGTGAACACATATTGGGGAAGACAAATCTTTCTTTGCTGTGATCCACATCATCAACAGAAATAAAAAAAATTGAAAAAAAAAGAAGAAAAAATTACAAAAGCAAAAGAAAAGTGTCTCAAAGAGCCCAAAATGGTCATTTAATATATCTAGTTGCCAAAGAAAGTCCAACTCTTCAGAATTTCTAGAGAGACTTTTGTTGCAACATCTGGGTTCAAAATTTGGAAATCCTCAATACATTGGTGTCTTCAGCCCTATGTGGAAATCTGACAAGACAAAGTAGAAAATGCACAGGTATTTCAATAAATAAATCTCTTTTCCACAAATGTATTCATAACTATTAAAATTACTTGTCTCTGATTTGTTAATTTGTGTTCGTTAATAAAATTTGTTATGCCACGTGGTTGAATTCTGCCTTCTACACCTACATTCTCTTTGAATTGTTAACTCATTATTTTTTACTCCTTCATTGTAGCTAGACCTCATTGTGCTGCAACTGTCTCATTAGTGTGTTTCATGCTCATACTTGTTCCTTCCAAGGTAAAATTGCTGTGATAGAATCAGATATTTTCAGTTATTTATGTTCTTCAATGAATGTCTTTCATAAAAATTGGTCATATGCAGCAAGAAATTTCATTTTCTTGAAGTTAAAATTAAGTCTGGATGGAATGTTCCAAGTCAGTTTGATTAGTGTAAATGCTGTTACTTTATCTCAAAATATTTTCACTATTTGTTATTTTAAAAGTGAAAACAAAGCAAAACCAAACAAAAAGACCACAGCAAAACATAACAAAACCACTTGAATATCAAACTACATCAAACAAATATTATGGATCATAGTACATAAAACACAAAGTTTTCAGTGTGTCACACGACATGATATTCTTCCCAGTGTTTTTAAAGCAAATATTCAATAAATATTCATTTTTCTGTGAAGGAATGCTGCAAGTATTGATGCTTAGTGATACAAGCAGCTAATCTCATCTTGGTCTGAGTATAGGTCAAGTAAGGAGTAAAGTCATGCTTTTTAACTTTAGGAAGATAGATTTCCAGCTCTTCAGGGAGATTGTCAGTGGGATCGCCTGGAAGACTGCCCTTGGGGACAAGGGAGGGGAACAGAGCTGGAAGATTTTTAAAGAAGTATTCCATAGAGCACAAGAGTTAGCCATTCCCGGGAGCAAGAGACTGGGCAAAGAAGGCCAGAGACTGGCACGGCTGTGTAGAGAACTGCTGGCCAGGGCAAAAATCAAATGTCATGGAAGCAAGGACAGGTAACCTGGGAAGAGTATAGAGAAATACAATTGTGAAAGGGAGGGGGTGAGGAAGTTCAAAGCAAAACTGGAACTGAACCTGGCAAGGGACACAAAGAATAACAGGAAGGGCTTCTACAGGTATGTTTAATCTGAAAAAGGAAGGTCAAAGAAGGTTTACCCACTCTGGTGAACAGCAGTGGTGAATGGGTAACAACAGTCAAGGAGAAGGCTGAGGTACTTAACGAATTTTTTGCCTCTTTAATGACAAACTCCCATCCCACACCTCTTGAGTGGATGGGGACAAGATGGGAACTGGGAGAGTAAAGTCCCCACCATTGTAAACAACGATCAGGTTCATGACCACCCAAGGAACCTGAATGTGCACAAGTCTATGGAACCCAACGAAATACATCCCAGAGTCCTGAAGGAGTTGCCTGATGTAGTTGCCAAACCACTCTCCATGACATTTGAGAAGTCATTGCAGTAAGGAAAAGTCCTGGGTGGCTGGAAAAAGGGGAACATAGTACCCATCTTCAAAAAGGGAAGAAAGGATGATCCTGGCAAGTAGTGAGCTGTCAGCCTCACCTCTGTGCCTGGGAAGATCATAGAACAGATCCTCCCAGAAAATGTGCCAAGGCACATGGAGAACTGGGAGGTGATTTGAGACAGCCAGCAGGGCTTCACCAAGGGCAAATCCTGCCTGAAAACCTAGTGGCCTTCTATGCTGGAGTGACTGCATTAGTGGATAACGGAAGGACTACGGATGTCATTTATCTGAATTTCTGTAAAGTCTTTGACACCATCCCCCCAATATCTTTCTCTCCAAATTGGAGAGTGATGGATTTGACAGGTGGACTGTTAGGTGGATTAGGAATTGGTTGAATGGTTGCATCCAGAGCGTAGTGGTCAATGGCTCAGAGTCCCAGTGGGCATCAGTGATGAGTGAAGTCCCTCAAGGGTCCAAATTGGGACCAGTGTTATTTAATATCCTAATTAATGACAGAGGGATTGAGTACACCATCAGAAAATTTGCAGATGGCACCAGGTTTAGTGGTACTGTTGCCACACCTGAAGGATGGGATGCCACCCAGAGGGACAAGACAGGCTTGAGAAGTGGGCCCATGGGAATCTCATGCAGTTTAACAACACCAAGCACAAGTACTGTAACTGGGTCAGGGCAACCCCTGGTATGGGGTTGGGTGTTCTCAGTCTGGATGAACAGGTTGACAGCAGCCCTGCTGAGAAGGACTTGGGCACATCAGTGGATGAGAGGCTGGACATGACCCGGCAATGTGTGCTTGTAACCCAGAAAACCGATTGTACCCTGGGCTGCATCAAAAGCAATGTGGCCAGCAGGCTGAGGGAGGGGATTCTGCCCCTCTACTTATTCTGCTTTGGTGAGAGCCTGCCTGGAGTGCTGCATCCAGATGTGGGGTCCCCAATAAAGAAAGGACATTGATCTGTTGAAGCAGGTCCAGAGGACTTGGCGCAAGTTGATTAGAGGGAGGGATTACCCCTCCTATGAGGAAAGGCTGAGGGGATTGAGATTGTTCAGCCTGGAGAAGAGAAGGTTTTGGGGTGACCTAACTGTGGCCATCCAGTGCTTGAAGGGAACTTACAGGAAAGATGGGGCAAGACTATTTGCAAGGGCATGTAGTGGCAGGACAAGAGGGAATGGGTTTAAACTAAGAGTAGCTTTAGACTAGATACTAGGAAGAAATTCTTTACTGGGAGGGCAGTGAGGCACAGCGACAGGTTGACCAGAGAAGCTGTGGATGCATCATCCCTGGAAGTGTTCAAAGCCAGGCTTTGAGCAACATGGTCTAGTTGAAGGCAGAGCAGTTGAAACTAGATCTTCAGGGTTCTCTTACAACCCAAACCATTCTATGATTCTATGTTTTTGTGGTCTGAGGTAGCAAATTCCTACCTATCAGGACAAGCAAAGTGATTTAACATGTTTATTTCACGTTTTTGGGGCCACATCTGTAATGCTGCATCCAGTTTGGGACCACCGAAAGCGAAAGACATGATGGAAAAATTGGAGGGAGTCCAGCGGAGGGCCACCAAGATAAATGACGGTCTATTGCACAGGATGTGTGGAGATGTGGAGGGAACATTTTTTGTTTAGTCTAGAAAAGAAAATAGCAGAATAACACTGAATTTAGCTACTATATAAAGGAATGATTGTGCAGAAGAAAGGCTCCTATTCAGTCATAACAATAGGACACAACTCAAAACTTCAGCAACAGCTAAGCCCTATAGTAGGGTCACAAAATCTTCACTTTTGGAGATATTTGAATCTTGTCTAGGCACAAGTCTGAACAACCTGATCTGACTTAGAAATTATCACTATTTTGAGCAGGAGATTGTCCTAGATGAATTACAAATTTCCCTTCTAACTGAATTGTGTTGTATTTCTGGAAAGTCCATTTTTAATTTGATTTAGAGTCTGCTTGTGTAAATCCTTGTGATACAGGAGTTGCCACAGAAAGCAGTGGTATTGATCTTACTCTGTGAAAGGAAAGGATGTCATGTATAAGCATCTTGATCATTAACATATCCAAGACTAAAAGACAGATCATATCAAATGCTGTTTATGAATATAACCAAGATATTTGACACTAATTTGTATTTAATTTGGAGCCTGAGAGAGTACTTATATTATTTTTTATGAATCAAGCCCCTTTTTGCCTCTCTACCATCTACATAGAGACATTAAACACATTTCTTTAAAGGTCTTTCATGCCTCACTGTGTTTGGATAAGGGTAAGTTCAATGTTCATTCATTCCCAAATTCCATTGTTTCCCTTAGGACAATTTTTTTCCTTATGAAAAATTTTATTTGCTGTACTCTACTGAAAAAACTGCAACTGTGATGTCTTTTTTCCACCACAGAAAAAACAAGTTGATGTCAGATACTCCCAATGCATTTAAGATTTTTAGCTATTCATAGTTTCCATGACTGGCTAACAAAGAAGGTCAGATCTGAATTCAAACTGAGAAAAGTGAATAGATTTATTTAAAATGTTCTGGAATAGACTAGACAGTCTGTCTTGTTTCAGATATTTTAGATGTGACCCTATATATCTCCTTTCTTTTGTGAAACACCAGAGTTTGATAAACGGACAATTTAAAGAGCATAAGTAATATCCTGCCCTGCCTGCTATGAGCACCATAATTAACCTGATTCATGGAACATGGGTGTCATGAAATACATTGTTTGACAAGTACCCTAATTACTTATACTAACAGCAAGTCTGAAGACTGCAGTTGAAACAAATCTGAACCCTATATATCATAAAGTTTGCTGTAGTTTTCTCCACAGTTTGCCATTCTTTAGAGGATAAAGAATTTTTTTGAATTTTTTAATCTATTTCTTTTATCCTCAAATTTAATAAAATTTCAGATGAATTCGAGATTATATATTTATAGAGAACTATGTCTGGAATGGAAAATGAAGCTTTGGATTTTTGATAGGATACTGAGATAAGTATCCTAGAAATGAGAAAATACCCACGGTGGTGTTTCTTTCTTTTTTTCTTTTTTAAATACAGTTATAATCTTCAGCTATGTACAGTGATATTTGCTATTTGCTAATTTTCTTCACATGTCATTGAAGTGAATACGGTATTCATTCTTGAACTATCACAATAATCAGAAACTTCGTGTTTATGTTGCAGTATCTTCCCATTCTTTCTGATTCCAAATGCTTTCTTAGACTAAAGAATTTTGTATGCCAAAGTAGAAGATAGCAAGAAAATTAGCAGAGAAACCAAACATATGTTTGTCCTTTTCAAAAGGGTTTTCATCACCAGTGACACTGTTATTTGAAAGACTGTACTCCAGCTTCCCTAAATCTCTACAGTTTTAAAACATTATTTCTACTGGGACTTGCTTGAATGTGTAGAAAAATTTTTGAACTTTTAGCTATTCAATGACCCATAAAAACAATTTTGTGCTTTAAGTCCACTTCTTCATTTACCAACATCTTTATCACCAAAACAAACAAAAATGTAGTAGCTGAAGTTATTTCCCAGGAACGAGTCTGAATTGGCCCTCAGACTGCATTTCAATACATTATTATTATTTATCATTTGTGTTACAGCACATCCAAAGTATGATAGAAAGACAATTTGCTACTTTTAAAGTAGAGTTAATATTTCAAAAAACCTGACTGATTTCTTAGCAAGAAAGAAATCATATTCTTAAAGCTTGATTTTGACTAAGGGTGTTGCAGCAAGATATCCGTGACAACTGGTAGAAAGGTTAGATACATTAAATAATTTATTCTGAAAAAATATTTTATAATTTCTGTCTTTATTATTATAATCAGATATAATTACACTTAAATTATCTAATTATTGGCAGCATTTATATTCAGAGCTCAGGTTATATATTAGATTGAAAGTAGCTAAAATATAGAATATATTCTGTATAAGGAAGGGACTCAAAATTTTTGTGTGTAACAGGGAAGGTAGGAGGGAAGTATAGAAAAAAAAAAAGAATCTATGAAAATGAAACAGGCAGAAATCAAACCTGGAAAACAATTGGTTAGAGTGGACCTTAGAGATTATTATCAACTCTTCCCAAAAGACTTGTTTTTTTAATGTAATAAGATTACTCTCATAAACTATTTCTTTAATCCCAAAGTGAACAGAAAACAAAATGCTGAATCTGTATATAGCTGTGCTTACCTATGTGAAAGCCATGGTGAATACTTCTGGAAGGAAGGTTCACACAGCCCATTTGTATCATTCATACAAATATATGTGTGGGAAAGAATCATCAGTGGTTTAATATGAACTACTTTATTTTTGAGGAAACTAAGACAACTGCTTCAAACAGAAGGTAAAAAATTAAGCTTTTAAGCTGGATAAAGCAAAACATAATAAGGGAAAAATAAACTCTAGATAGCAAGTGTATGCAGCAAGGAACTCGTCCTCAGGCAACAAAATGCTGAATAATTTCTCTTTCTTTTGCAGCCTACATCTCTATCCATTAGTGTTAATCTATCCATTAATGTTAATCTTTGCATCAGCTTTGATGTACACCACATCTGGCAGAGTAATGGCAGAACCAGGCACATACCTGCAGGTAATTTACTGACATACATTACACCTATGGATTACATACTTTGATCTGCACACGGTTTTTTTCACCTTCTTGTAGGTGTGAAGATTCATGTTTCCAAAAAGGTAGAGTACATTTTAAACATTTTACTGCGGTTTGATTTCCTCTCTTTTTTACACAGGACGTTTCAGGTTCTAAGACCAAAGAAATTTTGGGCATTTCTTGCTAAAAAAAGACTCCCAATGTTTCATAAAACTCAATCAAAAACCTGTGATACTAGATGTTTTCATGGATAAAATACCTGATTATTTTAAACCATGTACTGTATGCAAGAATGCATGTATTTTCATGCCTGAATACCTACTGGTATATCAAGAGTAAGAGAATCAGTTTTTTTATCTAATCTTGAGCATAATTTACTATGAACATTGTAAACCTTTTACACTACTTGAAGACATCCCACAGAGCTTGTGAATCCAGTGCTTTTGCAGTTTCGTGTGATCTGAAGTTCCTACCTGTTACATTTGGTCATTTTAGTATCAGAAAGTAATTAACAAATTTAAGACGTTAGTCGGTGTCTCAAACTTCCTCTAATATTGTGTTGACACTTTTACAAGGCAGTGTTGTTAAGATCCTATTATTGAGAGATGCTTCTGCCTGAATTCAGGCGCAAATGAGATCATATGCCAAAGGCAATAGTATGGATTTTATTTAATAATAAATATAAGAGATAGAAAGAAATAGGAAAGAGAGGGGAGAGAGGATGCAAGAGTGTAAGAAGAGACAGAATAAGTAGAGAGATACCACCACCCATGCATCCAGAGAGCAGAACTTTCTTCACCCTCGTCTTCCCAGTGGTGGGGCCCTGGAGTCATTCTTCTGGGGGTGGCAGTTTTATAGTTCAAGTCCTGGGTATCCACGGGGAGGTTGCAGGTGTTCCCAAAACTTGGAGTGATACGTGTATAAGAATTTGTTTCCTTTCCCACAGTGTGCCACAGTGGGAATTTTTGCCTGGATGCATTAACCAGGATGTGCTAACCAACTCACCTTCTTTAGGCCTGGAATTAGCACCTTCCTGCTGCAAATTCCTCTCTTCTGTGCTTATCTCATGTTTGCACTGTGGGGCTGATCTTATGGCAAGTTCCTTCTCTGGCCTTGACAGTGTTTAAGGCA
Organism: Struthidea cinerea; assembly: GCA_013397865.1. Taxonomy (NCBI): domain Eukaryota; kingdom Metazoa; phylum Chordata; class Aves; order Passeriformes; family Corcoracidae; genus Struthidea; species Struthidea cinerea. The sequence goes on from VZTI01001286.1 coordinate 1,652,412, forward strand.
ATTGTGATCTTTAAGTCCCTTGCAAGTGTGAGGTATAAACCAATATATCAAGAAGCATACTAAAGAATTCACTAACACATGGAATAGAACTCTCTGCAAACTCAAGTTCATGAGATAAATGTTCTTGCACTAGGTTTTTAAAGTTGCTAGTGGCTGAGATAAAGAGATAGGAGACTATAGTGATCCTTAATCATGTAACTTCACAAATGTTGAATTAACACTGACCGTCACGTATCTTATGATTCATGCTACTGTTGATGGCTTAGGAACGTCACAGTTACTGGAGGGCTGCATCTTTCCAGAGTAGATATTGCTAAGAAGAGGAATTATGCTAAAATGTGTTAAAGTTTGATACAGACAAAACTCTTGCATGGGCATAGTTGTTTCATCTTGGGAAGCAAGATTTGACCCCAAACAAACAAAGCAAAATTCTTGTTATAGAAATTTGCATCTGCCTCCCCGTCATGCAGACATCTGTGGAACTTACAAAAAACCCCGGACCACTAATATTCATATTCCAATCAAGGTGGACCACAGAAAAAGCAGTTGTGAAATGTAATCAGAACTTATCAGAAGTCATCACATTGCAGTTCACTAGAAAATAGTTGATCAGTTTCCTTCAAGGAAAGAAGAAAAGGATTTCTTTTTACTGTCATCTGCTCTGATTTCAATTTTTCCCAGGGTTTTTTTTTTTCCCCTCAAGTATCTTAGATGGTCTTATTTGAACAAATCATTAAAATTTCTGTCCAAACTATTTTTTTAATGAAGAAATTAAATAAGGACAAGGGTACCCAAAAGGTGGGGGGCTTTGTGTTCTCTTATTTTTCACTTCTAGACTTTCATTATATGATATTCTATTTACACAGTTTTGCTACATAGTAATATACAAAGCTGGGAATTGTTCCAGCTCACAATGAAGGCATTATTGTACTTCACTGAAACAAAATTTGAAGTTCTGAGCACTGTCACACTGACAATAAATGAGGCCAATTAATTCTGGTTTTCCTAAAAGGGAAAATACTTTAGGACATGAAAAACATGGATTTAAACAATTGATTTACACTCTGGAGATACACTACTGGCCACAAACACTTATGTAGCAATGTGTGGAATGCCATCCATTGCCTTTTCCCACAGTAAACTATTTTTTGCTAAGAATAAACTAAAAGTTATAAAAGCATTTAACTGTCTATAATGGGTAAGACAAAAGAAACATTTATCTGAGTATTCTGCCAGCAGTGGTGAAACACGGAAGCCAGAAACAAATTAAGTGTATGTATATAGACATATTTAACCTCCCCAAGTAAATAGTGATAGTTCTTCACAATATCCTCCCCACCTCTTAGAACTGAAATCTAAGTTATATCCTGAAACAACAGTCATATTTTTGAATTACATAGTCCTTTCAACCTTTTATAGTTTCTCCAGTTAACACGTGAGTTCCTGCAGACTTATAACACTCCCACATCTTGAGCCAAAGAGCGTAACAGCTTAACTACAGACTGTCAAGGAATACTTGCTTTTCTTCCATCTGAACTTGCTATCTGCTACCTTTACCTGATGCTAGTTTGAGATTGGCAGGGAACAGTGAGCAAATGGTCACTCGTAAAAACTCCGTAGCACTACTGATGTTCTTTGGGCAACTCTTTTGCTTATTTAAAGTCACAGACTTGGCAGTTTCATGTACATGTACAATTACTTACATTGATAAGTATATATATTTTTTTTAATATATATATATATTTATATGAACACAGACACTAAATATCATCAGAGTCTTACCCTGCAGATGTAAACTTTTACTGACTTTAACCTAATGCAGGTACTCTGTGCCAGTCACCAACCACAGCACTGTAGAGGGCAGGAGGCATGTTTTCTGTCTGGAGGCCATGAAACAAAACAGAACCTAGATAAGTTATCATTCCTTTTTTTTTTTCTTTCTTTTTTTTTTTCTTTTTTTTCCCATGGTAATATGGCTGTCCTTTACTATCTTTTGTCATGAGTTGTTGGGATTAGCTGAATTATTGGAGGCTTGTTTTGTTCAGTATGGCCTATGTGTGTTCATTTAATATTTTCTGAAGCTAAATCATAAGTTTCAGGATTTTTTCCAGCTTTCTGTACGTGAATAATAGCATTTATGTTTTGCACCATTAAGAATTCAGGATAAGGAATAAGAATATGAAACATTTTTTTTCTTTAACAAAAGAGAGAAAAGAAAATAGAAACATAGAATGATTTATGTTGAAAAAGACCTTTAAGATCATTGAGTCCAACCATTAACCCACCACTGCCAAGTCCATCAGTGAACCATGTCCCCAAGTGCCACATCTACACGTCTTTTAAATACCTCCATGGATGGTGACTACACCACTGCCATGGGCAGCGCGTTTCACTGCTTGACAACCCTTGTAAAACAAGGTTTACAAAACAAGATAAAAGGAAGACAAAACAACAGGTCAGAACATTTTCTTCAAAGACACCGATATATTTCTGGACACATGTAAAATCTGATAATTCGAAAGAAAGAGAATGTAAAGAATTTAGGCTCAAACAGTTGAAATAGACATTTTAAAGTAACGATGGTCATATCATAAAAGTCAAGTTTCTCCTGAACTGAGATGGTTAATCTCACTTGAGATCACCCTTCGCTTCCTTTCCTGGAATGGACCAGAGCCTCACTCCCACAGAGACTGAGTAGTTGAGATATCAGTAATCTTGCTGTAAAGAATTCAGGTCTGAGCTCTGAAACAGAACTTGTACACGGCATAAAATATTGCTGGCTAACTTCCAACATGTAAAGAGCCTCAAAGCTTTTGATAGGAGCAGCAAAGGACTGACTTGCAGACAGCTAATGATTTGGTTTCCAGACAAACAAATCCATTTGGGAAATGGCAAACCAACCATCTTTAAAAGGCCTCCAACAGCGTAGGTCACTATACCATATCTAATGGAAAGGTCATCTCTTAGGAAAGGTTAGAAAACAGTGAGAGCTTTTCACTTTTTTTCCTTCAGATCATTCCATTAAAATGGAGCACAAAGTGAAGGGAAGGAGATGGTTCAGTCACACGGCTGCACATCCTGACTGCCTGGCTTATCAAGAGAGTGCTGAGCTTTAGCACAGAAAGATGTATGAACTGGGACAAAGGAGATATAAACACCACTACAAAATGTATATTTTGCTGCTGCTGCAAAAACAGCAATTGAGGCTGGCTGCCCGATAATGCCGTGGTCAGCAAATTTTTTTCTTAGCTATTAGAAAAAAAAAAAAGCATGATTTCCACTACAGACATTTTAAATGTTCCTGTTTTAATTGGCCCATAGTTCACAGTTCATTCCAGCTTCTCCCTACTTTTTGCCCTGACACCAGAAAATCAGAAAAGCTATCTCTTTGCTAAAGTAAGTGTATAAAAAATCCCAGCCTACCCTGTCCCAGTGTACACTACAGCAATTTTTGCCTTCTAGTAGCTGTGCAATTGTAAAGTGAATCTTCTTATTAGTCCCAGGTCCGGAAAATTTTTTAATGAATGGCTTCTTATCAGATGATAAAATAAAACTGGATGAAATCCATGAAAATATGATATGCATTTACATACAGACTGTTGCTGAACCTTTATGAATCTGTGTTCTGTTTTGCCAGCATTTGTACCACAGACTATTTTTATTACTGCATCATTTTTATTACAGAATTTTTATTATTTTTTCCAGATAGTAAGGATCATTTCCCCATCACACAAAATCAGTTTCTTGTGTTATAATAGTATTATCTTTTGGTGCTTTTTTAGAGTACTCTGAATGTTTTGACATGCATGGTTTTCATTTTTTTCAGATTCATAATTCATGAACTGCTTTTGCTCAGTATTTCATAATTTTGGGTCTTTGTAAAGATCTTACATTTTATCTGTGATGATACTAACCCTGTGCAATTTCAGACAAGAGAAGTAAAAAGGAGGATCAGCTTTTTATGTGAGTATTAAATTATTCTTTGACTCATTCCTTACGGTGAAGATTGTTTTATGTTTAATTTTTACTTGTGGAAGGCCAGAGCAAGACAAAAGTGCTTCACATATTGCAATTTACAAGATTATTAACATTTTCTTCAACATTTAAATTCTAATGAGAAATAGGTATTTTCTGTCACTTGTCATGCATTTGTACCTCAATGTATATTTGCTGAAAAGATGTATTAATTTGAAAGACAATTTTTGAAAAAAAAAAAAGAGAAAAGAAATAAAATTAAAAGAAAGAATTATTTTTAATATCTTACTATGTACTATATGTCAAGTGTTAGTCCTAGAAAGTGGATGCAGCTTGTACCTTGTAGATTCTTCAAGAAAGATTTTTAAAATTTATTTGTTTCAAAATCAAAGGCACTTTTGGGTTAATTTGTACAATATGCAAAGTATACTATATTATACCTTCTTAAAAATCTTGAGAATATGAAACCAGGAGAACTACTGAGAGAAATCTTTTGAGTATTTACTCCTTATGCATAAGATTTCTTCTCCTTTATTCTTTATGTTGCTTCAGATTTGAAAACATCAAAAAAAATAGACTAAAGGCTTTTCACTAAATAATAATCTTAGTGGGAAGGGTGTCAGAAGGGAAAATACATTATAAATTTGTGTAATTTAAATGTTCTTTTTCAATGGTCATTTGTACTGAGAGAATAATTTTATAACAATAATTATGAAAACTTTCTGCCTTTTAATCCTTTTCTAATGTTCACCAGGTTTTGTTATTCAAAATTCACTTTTTTCCAGGGAGAATTTTTTGGCGGTTGGAATTTACTTTAATCAAGAAAATTACTTTTGAATTCTCAATGGAGAATTCTCATGTAATAGTATTAGATAAATAAATTATGCATTATTATTTGTATTTCATATAATCATAAATATGTAATTTCTTTATGAAAGCAACTGGCATACTTTCAATTTCAAATAGTTTGACTCTAATATCTTGCATTATGCTAGTTATTTATATTCTTTGCACACATGAAATGTAGATTACTATAAGAAATGTTATAGGTGAATACAGATTGAAAAATCTCTTCATTGGAAATACTGGCATAGGAATAGTAATTTCTATGAACATTCACACTATCATATATCAAACACATAAATATCTTTAGAAAGTACATGCAAAAGAGCTCTAGAGTTGAAGTGCAAAACGGTGCCCATCATTCAATTAATACTCACTTCTGCATTCTTCAAGCAAGTGCATTTTCCTCCATGAGGTGCACAAATACTTGATACACTTCAGTTTCCAGAATCATCATAGAATCATAGAATGGTTTTGGTTTGAATGGACCTTAAAGATCATCAAGTTGAAAACCCCTTGCCATGGGCAGGGACCAGTATATGGAGTTTTCATGGTTAAGTTTTGGTACTGGTGGGGAGGGCCACAGGGGTGACATCTGTGAGAAGCTGCTGGAAGCTTTCTCCATGTTCAGCAGAGCCAATCCCTGGCAGCTCCAAAGACAGACCTGCTGCTGGTCAAGGCTGGGCCAATTAGAAATGATGGTAATGCCCCGGTGATAGTGTATTTAAGAAGAAAAAGAAAGTTATTGCCAGTAGTGATTGCAGCCAGAGAAGAGCGGAGTGAGAATATGTGAGAGGAAGAATTATGCAGATGCTAAGGTCAGTGGAGAAGGAGGGGCAGGAGGTGCTCCAGGTTCTGGAGCTGAGATTCCCCTGCAGCCCGTGGTGCAGACCATGGTGAAGCAGCTGTGCTCCTGCAGCCCATAGACGACCACAGAGCTTCAGAGATCCACGTACAGCCTATGGAGGAGAGCCACGCTGGACCAGGTGGGTCCTTAGCTCATGAACCCTTCACTATATTTTCTCTCCTTTGTCCAGCTATGGAGCAGAGTGAGAGGGCACTGGGTGCCTGGCATCCAGTCACTGTCAACCCACTCTAACCAGGTTGCTCAGAGCCCCATCCAACATGGCCTTGAATGCTTCCAAAGATTCCTGTGGACAAGAGTAAATAACTCTTCACATTAGATTCACAGACTTTACTTCCCACTCTTCCAGACTACTTTGTTTCAGCTAAATGATTGAGCCAACATATGATTCATCTTTTAAGTTTCTTTTCCCTTCAAATAATTTCCCGAAGAAATGCAGATAGTGGTTCTTTAGAGTCTTCCTGGACAAATTTGGTTCCTTTAGGTTGTTATTCAAACCTGTCTTTGCACTAAGTTTTATTGAAATCATGGTGTGACTCATGAGTTATCATTTCCCCTGGAGACTATTCAATCCTTTATGGTATGAGTTTGAACTCTCACTGGGAAAGAAAGGGAGGGAAGAGAGAACTACATATCTTTCATGACAAACACTGATTCTTTTATTTCCATTTTCTATATTCTTTGAACATTTTAAAATATTGTTGCTGGTGATAACAAAGAGAATGGGGACTAGACACAAGACTGTATTTACTCCTTCCTGCTTTAGTCATAACTATGAGCATTAATTGATGCTTTGTTTCATAGTATCATTGTTTCAGCAACTTTATGCATCTGGTTTCTTTGTCATTGTTGATTTTTTTCTTTCTTGTCAGAACTATCGATTAAGTCTGCTCTGCATTATTTAGGAATCAATACGTAACTTTACTAAAATATTTAATTATTTGGGTTGTTTTGTGATCTAAGCCATGGATGTGGCTTTCTAATATGACACTATTTCTTTTTTCCCTCAGTAAATTTTGATGTGGTTTATCTACCGTTGCTGCTTTTATTGGTACTAGAAAACTGAATATTGGAAGTTCATCTTTCAGTCTTCTGTTATGCCTGAAAGTTTTTACCTTTGAATGAGATAGTGCATGCTACAAAGGATTCCTTTAATGATTGTCTAACTGTTTCCCTGAAATGTTTTTGAATTTAGAAGTGTTAAATCATATGTTTCTTTTCTTTTAAGGAGGGAGAGGGCAAAGATATGCCAAGGCATTGGGGAGCTTGAGTTAAACAAAGCATTAAGCGCCATCTCTACCAAGAGTTCTAGAGGTACAGTGTATACTATTACAAAAAACCCAAACAACAAACCAGTTATGTACAAATACAATATGTGGAGACATTCACAGTGCCCCAGTCTTTGACCAGAGTTTCCTTTGTTCTGTTTTTTTATTGAGCAGGACTCAGTCTGTATATGAAGCACCCCAGTAAGGCAGAACAGGCTGAGTACAGCCAGAAAGCAACAAGCAGCTCCAGTGAAAAAATGGTGTAGAGGCTGCAAACTTACCCTAGAACACACAGGTGACTAGAAAAACCCATCTCCTTGACTGGAATAGTCTTAGGCTTAGGCTTTCCTGCACTTCTCTTGCACTGTGCCCTAGGATTGACCAGATCAGTGCCATCTGGGGCTTAACACCCATTTTAGGCCCAGTGAACCCTTTAGTTGCCTGTTGGTGAGCACTCCTTTGCCATTAAGATGTTGAATAAAATCTGCTGTTTTCAATCCACAGTAACATTCAGTTTAACTTAAATTAATCTGCTTTAATCAACATTACAATTGCCCAAGAGTATGCCCTTGGTCAGACACCATGGCTCAGCTGGGGGTGCAGTTACTTCTGGAACCTTTGAAAACAATGACAAACAGGAGCAGGGACACATCTCAAGACAGTGACACCTCCAAACACTTGCAAATACTCGTGTCACGTTGAGTAGGGTCTTCACCATTGCTCCAAAGGTGAAAGGTTTCATTTACCATTACCTTCTCCTACACTCCTGCTAATCCTGTTATTTCTCCTTATGTAAAAATGACTCTCCACACTGAAATGTCCCGTACGGGAGTGCTACCATGATTTCAGGGAGCAATGACCTTTGAATGCAAACGAACTGGCATTTAAAGGACTCTAAATGTTATTTGTGGAAGACTTTTAAAAAGCATCTAAGTAAGTCCACACTACTTGAAATTACTAAATCAAACACCACTAAATCAGCCAGTACTTTCAGGCAGTGTTTATATGATATTCAGTACAAAGAATGATGAAGACAGAATTTGCAAGGTTAAGGAGTCTCTACAATCCAGGGTCCAATCTCCTGTATATAAGAACTTAAACCAGCTGGGACATACGATCTTAAGCAATGTGCACTTGTTAACGTCTCATTTCAAAGATGTTCTGGCAAGCTTCTCAGTCAACAGGGGAAGTTAGAAATTTAATCTGTATTTAGGCAACAATGTCCCATTATAGATCCTTTGTGGCTTAGCCTCAAGACCTCTCTAGCTCAATTTCCCATGAAGAAAAGAAACCTTATATAGTATTAGAGTAAACTACGTTGCAAAACTGATCAGCAACTTAGTAATAGTGTAATGAAACATACATTAGATATCCAAGATCTCTAACAGAGCTATTGAAGAAGTTACAATTATTTTTTCTTGAAGATACTTGCCTCTTTTTTTTTTTTTTTTTTTTTTTTTTTCCCCAGTTAAAACAACTCCACAATTAGCAAATCTGGGAGTTTTGTACTTCCAATACACAGCATTTTCTATGTGATGCCACAGTTTCTCCACCAGGCAACAAAGACCCATGACAGGAGACCGATCCGTGTTTCTACGCAGAGAATAAAAGAGAATGGGAATAAAAGACATAAATAACATATCTTGTGAGTTACTTCAGGGAAGTGATAAAGTTGGACTATTTTTATTGAATGTTTACATCCACCTTAAAATTTTCCTCAGTCATATGTCTAAAAGACATATTTGATATTAATCTTAAATGTTTAGAAAATTATTTGCATATATTTGGAAGATGTGAAATTTATTAAAATAATTTTTACTGACCTTTTTTTTAAACCTGACCTTTTATTCTTACAGAGTTTTTGATAGATGTATGACTCTGCCTTAGTGACTGTCCTACAGAGTTTAAGGGAGTCCTTAATTTATGGTCTCAACCACAGAGTGAATTATTGTAACAAGGATTTTCTCTACAGCTGAACATGATAGTGTGTTTTCTACAATTTTCATTATTCCCTTGCTAATGCTGAGAAATTCCATTTTTTGATGTGATGGTGCATGCCATTTTGTATTGCAGGTTAGACACAGAATATCAATTTTCTTTCTTATGTGAGTTTAAAATTAATCTTATCTTTTAAACTATGAAAGAAAATGTTTCTGCAAAGCAGAGATATTTTAAGAATAATTTTAATTATCGAACGCATGTACCACAAAGAGTGGAAGTTCACACTTCTTGGCATGATTTTTTTTCCCCTTATTGGCATATGAGAAGTCAGGATTTGCATTGCAGATCTGTCACACTCTGCTTTTAGTATGTGAACTGTAGGTCAAACTCAGAAATGCAGATCAAGGATAAAAAACAAAAGAAAGTCAATATTCATTCCAAACCTAGAAAAGTAAATTATTTTTAATTTTAGATCTTCTGCAGCATTTTAAATTTAATTTACAGTCCTGTACTTGAAACCAAATGTGAAACATTTGTTCCTCTTTAACTGCTTTCCTTAAGGACAAGAAGACTTCTAGATGAACTGTGCCCAGAGCTGAAGTAAACTTTAACCACTTCAGGGTACTTCTAATTAGTTTATGTTCATTGGCCACGACAAGTTTGTAAATGACACTAAAACCTAAAACTGCATCCATGTCTAGCTCATGTTTCCAAGCTGAAGTAGCATGGATCCTGGACCAAATTAAAACTTCAGCTTAGAACTGCACACAAAGCTGAGAAGTCTCTATCACAATCACAGAATGGGTCAGGTTGGAAGGGACAACAGTGTGATATCTGGTCCCATCTCCCTGCTCAAGCAGGGTCATCCCAGAGCACATGGCTCAGCATTGTGTTTAAATGGCTCTTGAACATCAGTACCAACTCTGATAAATTCACCTAATGTTTATTTCAAAACTAGAACAAGACCCTTAAACCCGTATTGACAGAATCACAGAATAAGATGGATTGGAAGGGACCCACAGAGATCATTGAGTCCAACTCCTGGCCCTGCACATCATCATCCTCAAGAGTCACACTCTGTGCCTGAGAGCATTGTCCAAATGCTTCTTGAGCTCTGTCAGCCTCAGCGCTGTGACCATTTCCCTGGGGACCCTGTTCCAGTGCCCAGCCACCCTCTAATATCCAACCTAAACCTCCCCTGACACAATTCCAGGCTATTCCCTTGGGTCCTGTCACTGGTCACCACAGAGAAGAGATCAGTGCCTGCCCCTCCTCTTGCCCTCATCAGGAAGTTGTAGACTTCCATGAGGTTTCTCCTCAGTTTCCTTTTCTCCAGGCTGCACAAACAAAGCGACCTCCACTGGCTTCCCCTCAAGGCCCTTCACCATCTTTGTTGCCTTTGGACACTCTCTAATAGTCTAATGTTTTTCTCATGTTGTGGCACCCAAAACTGCCCCCAGCACACAAGGTGAGACTGTCCCAGTGCAGAGCAGAGAGGGACAATCCCCTCCCTTGGCCAGCTGGCAATGCTGTGCCTGATATCCCCCCAGGACATGGTTGGTCCTCCTGGCTGCCAGGGCACTGCTGACTCATATTCAATTTTCTGTTGCTTTAAAAATATTTTTTATTGCAAGATGAATTACATAATTTGTTATAAAGTAGCATCAGTCCTGCATCAAGCATGAACATGTTGATGACAGACTGCTCAATCTCCTCAGTCAAGGATTTTCTCACTGGCCAGGGAGAGCAGCCACCTCATTCCCTGCTAGTCTTCATGACCATGGATGAAGACCTGACACTGATGATCTGGAAACAGGCTCATCTTCTTGTCTTGCTTTTGCTGGAGGGAATTGCACATGGCTGCCTGACTGGTACCACCAGGCAGCATCAGACACACACCCTGTTAACACCTTTCCTGTATCTTGGCCTTCTTTTCAACTGCTTTGTTCTCCTCTTTCTCTGCTCAGTCTTTACCCAAATAAACAACTTTTCCTAATTAACTTTTCTCTCCTGGTGCCAGATGTGATACATTAAAACTAAGTTTATTTCTGATACTTACCTAGACAGACTCTGCCACACCTGTCAGTGCTACTACGATTAGTTAGGTGTTACTGGCCTTTCAAGACTGTACTGTCCAAAAGGTGCCCAGTTTCCCTCCATTTTTCTGTGAATATTGGCTGCTTCTTAGTCAGCTTTCACCCCTTCATCTGTGAGGCCTGGTTGTGCTTCGTGATTAGATTTGTAGCTTTTGTCAGCTTCTCACACAATTTCTTATGCTATGTCCAGTAGCTTTCCATGTCCTGCTCAGTTCTCTTAAGACAGGGTAAAAGTGTCATCATTTGCCTGCAGCCTAACACGTCAAACATGCACTGAAACCAAGTCTGTGAACATAAAAAGCATGTCTTTCATTATGTTAGCTAAGGTGAATGGGTTTAGAAAATGATGCAGTTAAACTGGTGCCACTTTCAGGTGTACAGATGATCTGAGAAAAACATACACAGGTACTACCTAAAAAGTTCTCTCTCTGCTGCACAAATACTTGTTTATATACAGGTGATTTTTAGTGAATAAATCTCAAATTTATCTTACCTATGCAATGAATAATTGCTACAATAGTAACTATAGTAATAATTTATAAGCTTCACAAAAATTGCATAAATTCATACTCTAATTTTAAACAATATCCTAAAGAAGAAGTGAAGGTTGGAACCAAACTATCTGCAGAATGTTGAGCTTTTTTTGTGATGCTGTGGATGCCTTGAAAAGCCATATATAAAAGACATTGCTGTTAGCATCAGTAAATGTGAATACCATGGCAGTTCAGGCAGTAACAGATAAACTTGATTGAAAATATTTCTACTTTTATCAGTAGCTAAATCTTTTTTGTTGTAGGGAGATGCAGTGTTTAAATAGCTTAAAAACTATGTTTCAACAAAATAAATGTATCTGTTTGAAAGAAGACTCCTGACTGCACACTAAAATATGACTCTTTCAAATTAGTCCTGTATGTGTGCTTTCTCATGTGCTGTCTACTACAGACATCTCCTGAGAATACTTTCCAATTGCTTTCCCAGAAGCACAAAGATGCTGCATTATGATGTGGTAACAAGGGAGCAGAGAGTCCACCTTCAACCTTCATTAGATAGGTTGTGACTTTTCTTTTATTAATATAAATTGCTTCATTATAAGAGGTCTTCTAATTATTTCTGAATTCACAAAAGGATATTCAAATAACTCCCAGGGAGATTTAAATTTCAGATTTTGCTAGAGAAAGATGGACATTTGAGACTGTTGTCAGGGAGCCTCTTATTATAGGTAGCCTTAAAATTCTAATAGCTCTGAAATCAAGCTCACCATATTGACAAAAACAAAAGAAAGAAATAAAAGAAGATATATGTGTAAAACTTTGTGCAAGAAAATCATAGTGCTTAGAATTGCATTAATCTAACCATCAGGGGTTTGTAACAGAGTTATAAATATTTTATTGGATTTTTAATGATGAAAGAAATCTTAATGGATATAATATAGGATGAGGGCACTACTACTTGAAAGCTTTGATATATGGAAACTCCATCAGCTTTGAGCCGAATCAATAAATCTCACAAGTTTGTGTTATGATGGCTTAGTATCTTGTAATCTACTATCCATTTCCAACAAAAAATGAAAAACTATAATAAGAGAATACGGCTGTGTTTTAGAGTTTTTTTTGTTCAGAAATTGAAACAGCCAAAGAAATGACAAGTAGGACAGTGCAAATAATTGATTTCCTTATTTCTGTGGGTACAAAAAAATTATTAAATTACTTTTTTTTCTTTTAATGAAGTCAGGAAAATTAAGCACTCATCAGCACGGGGAAGAGAACAATTCTGTGTTCATATACACCCCAACAGGTTTAAACGGTAATGTTCCGCAAGGAACCCTGAGTAAGAAAGGACATGAGATCTATGGCTTCTCCTTGTTTGATGCTGCCTACATTCTTTTACAGAACTAAATACGTATGCAACTGAACCTGGCACTCAGGTTTTGCCTCCCTTTAAAAAGAGAATTGTCAATATATAGGCACTTATACCTGTTTGGTTGTGGGCTCTTGTCCAGGAAGTATATAAATATTTAAATGCAAAGCAGAATAGCTGTAATCAAAGGTTCAGCAGTAACTCTGATTCAGAGCAGTGGGTGGCCTGGTCTCTCAATTAGCAGGGAGATTAAAATCTGTGTCATGAAATGGATTCTGAGGATTTAAACCTTGACAGTGTGGTCACACCTTAGAATTATTAAGGCAGACGAGAATATCTCTTCACTGCATCCAGCAGTCTCAGCTGATAATGTTGAACAAATTTCACCTGCATTTGCAACACATTTCATAAAAATAAAAAAGTGAAACATTTGATGACTCCATTATTTTGCTGCTTTCTTTATCTCCTCTTTACATTTAACTTTTGTCACCAGTGCTCTCTGATGGTATTTTATTGAAAACAATAGTATGTACAAATTTATCTACTTCTTTATAAATTATTAAATAGGCAATGTTTCCATTTGGACAGCAATAGGAAAAACCAAGACAAATTATTTGAATACAAAGAAAAATATTATTGAAGGTAAAAATAGCTTCTAATAATAACTGCCAAAACCCCTAGCTCCCCTTGTTCTTGCAATTCTACTTCTATTAAAATACTTCTTCTTAAACTACAATTTCTCACTGAACAAAAATTTAGGACATATATCAGAAGCTTTGAAGACCTTGTGGTATCAGATATTAGAAACATGTGAAAGCTACTTGGGAAATAGCTACCATGTGTAAATCAAGAATTAAGGAGTTGAAGGTCGGCCTGATTTTTGTTTCTTGTTACTCAGTGCTTTTCTGGTTTCCTGTAATTGACTGGGTCCATTCCTCCATCTTTAGGACAGCTTTTATGCATAACATGTTCCTTTAAACTCTTCCTTTCCTGATGTGTTGTATACTTAACCTGGTACAAAAATGCTTTGGTTTATAGGATCTCTACTTTCAATTTCTTAAGGGAAAGAACTCTCTCTTACATTCGGAGTTTCAAAGAAATGTTTGATTTTGTTTGTAAAATAAAGACAAACTGCTTCGGAGAAGCTGCAGATCCAGTGGTGGCATCTCAGTGAAGCTGAAGCTAAAGGAATTTTACAGCTGTTATCAATGAAATAATGGTTTAATTTTTGAGTTCCAATTTGGTTCTTTGCAAGCATCTTTGTTGGCTTAATTATGTTTGAAAATATTCAGACTTTTGAGAGAGGCAAATACTTGCATGGGCACATGGCCAATTAGTATAAGATTCTTTATCACTATCACCTGACATTTATGACAAGTAACTTTAGTGCAATACATCTTGCCTAATTTTATTGATTTCAGAACGTGTTCCACATGATTAAGGACTGCAGACTGTGCTCAAGTATCTTACTGTCTCTTTAACTTCTTTATACTTGGAGTGTGGATTTTAAATATTACACCTCCAAGTTTGCCAACATTTACATCAGTTTTTGTAATTCAAATCTGAAGACTCTGAGAAAAAGTTTACTACAATAAATCCAAGAAGAAAGATAATGTAATATTAAAATTCTGTTCTCTAATGATTTTTCTGTGATATTCTATGTCATCATATGAAGCAGATTAAATAATTTCTCAAAGATTTTGTTTCCTGCATATCTTATATTGAAAGAGCTCCTATTTGGGAAATACAGTTGCTGCATTTTTATCCATTCCAGAAAGCTGTGTTCAGCTCATGGGTCAGTTTGCTAAAGTGCCAACACACCAAGCTTTGGCATCCTTCACAATTACAATTTCCAGGGTCATGTATTGTACATCACTAAGACAAAGTAATCACAGAGTAACTAATCTTCCATATGCCTTCTTTATCAGGAGGGGATTAATTTAAATGTCTGGTGAAATAAAGCCTTTGTTTGTTTTGTGCTATTTTGCATTCCTTCATGTTAACTATTTACATATGTATCTGTGTTCTTCAGTCTTTTTATTAGACTAACCCTGAAAAAGACAACATTTTCTTCACCAAAATTCATTTTTACTTCTACTATGGGTTTTAGAAACATGTCCTCTGTGTAGCAAATGAGTTATTAGTACTAGCCACATTGCTGCACTCGACTGAAGAAACATTCAGTCCAGCATTTGTAATCAGAATTCTTCTGGCTTCTCCTGAGAAACAGAACCATTGTTTTGCTCCAATTTAAAAAATTGTTTAGCTTTTCCAGAATTTTTTTTGTTCAGCATTTCACCTCTCTGTTTCTCCCAGACAGCTTCAAACAACTCAGATAATTCTGTGATGTTTGATTATTTTTATTTCTTTTGGTTTTCTTTTTGTAGTTGAATTTTGATAGTAGATGGAAAAGGTTGTTGGGTGTTTATGTTGTATTTCTACATGATATGTTTGTTTAATTCACATATTAGGTAACTATGCCTAAATAATTTTACTGAAAACTGGAATGAATAGCTAAATTTCAAAAGTTAATATACTTTATTCATGTATGTGTATGTATATATAAAAGTGTATGACATCCTTTTTACTAAATTAGACAAAAGACTTACCTAGCCCAGTGTCCTTTTTGCATCCAGACTTTTCTGGATAAGAAATACCTTGGGATTATCATGTCAAGAGGCTGCTAGAGAATGTTATGAACCTGCCCAACTACAGATATATTTTACCTTCCCAACAGCCAAAGACATTAAGTCCCATAATTTCATTATGCATATTTTGAAAAAATCTATATTTTTCTTTTTCTTATATATTGTAATGGACTGCCCTTATTTCTTCTTTTTATGAAAGTTACAGTAAATAGGAACACAGACTATGAAGGGTGTATCAAATCTGGTAAAAAATTTCTTGATTCATTCAGCTAAATCAAAAGTCCAGAACTAAGCTTTTTCAAACTTGGGCTTTTCTAGATGGTGGTAGATTTTTGAAGCTGTGGCTGTTGTTGCAGATGCCTTTCTTTGAAGAAAGAAACTAGTGTCAAGCTGAGTCTATGCCCTCCATGAAAATGTCACTAATGCCAAGTGCTGAATAAACACGAATTACTTCTGCTGTTGCTTTTCTTTTATCAGTTTGTAGTTTATGTTCCCCTGAGGAACATTGTTTCTCTTGAAGACCAGGTTATCTCTACAAGCTTTCAGAAATCGCAGTAATGGTGAATTTTTTGCTCTGTATGAGGGAAAGAAAGAGAATGACAAATAGAATGAAGCATCTTGTGTCAGGTCGTGCAAGAATCAGTTCTTCTCTTACAGTGAAGAAACACACAGACTATATCCAGAAGGCAGCTCAAAATATTTGAGGTTCTGGGCCTATGTGAATTTTAAACAGTCCCACGCTTTTATTGATTTAATGGAAGCTGAAGATCTCCTATCAGTTCCAAGTAATCATATGGACAAAGAAGTAGAGCAGAAGCTGATCTCTGCATGGGGAAGCATGCAATATTTTCCCAGCACATCACTTTCATAAAGAGTTGAATCAGTGGGAGTATCTTGGTAAGTATGGCTGTATCTAACGGGTAAAATAACATTTGGTCAGTTACGCAAGCTCTTTCAGAGACTGCCATACAGAAATTTAACCATCAACATTCAGAGAGGTTAGATAGATTGGATTAAATTCAGATATTAAATTCTACCAAGATTATGAATACACTGGCTAGCTGCGGGATACTCAGAACCACTGATGCACATGTGATTTTTTACTTACCAAACTATAAAGTGAAACTGACATCAAGTGACTGAAATCCAGTTACAATCTTCTATCCTGGTTTCTCATTCACATCCCCGTGCTTATTGCTCCTTCTCAGCCAAGATTTGTGTACAGTTTCTACTGTCTTAATGCCCTCAATCTTATTCTAATGCACTTGTGTGTTTCATCATCCTAATACAAAGACCTTTCAGGTCTCGTATTAAATAAGATTCATGCAGTTTATTCTTGCTTGATATTGTTTCCCAGTTAGGGCTATATTTCACACATTTTTTCACTATATTATGAAAGCCTCTTTCTCTGTCACCACATAGCAAACACTACCTGATGAATTCATGAAGTAGGAGATAGCTTCTGTGCCATGGCACAGCTATAGAAGCTGCTATGGACTATTTCTTCCCAGATGCAGATCATCACAAGTGAAACCTGCTTCTATCTATGTCTAGTGTTATATTCAAGGCTCTGCTCTATCGCATAGTGGAAAACAGTTAAATCAAGAGTTGTGGGTGTGCATAAACAACTCTACTCAGTCTAAAACATGTTTAACTGGAGACTAAGTCCTGAAGAGCGATCTATTGCCTGTACACCTCGAGTGCTTTTATACAGTCCTGTTCTAGCTTGAAATTTCTGTAAGCCCATAAACATCATCTTCACCATCTCTTCCGTGATGTGAACTTGTCTTTAACTAGTGGGTGGAGGTATTTAATGACTTCTATTTGTTCTCTCAGTTGAGACTAGACACGTAGCTTCTGGTGCTGCTTGATTTCCCAATACTTACGGAGAGAAGATATACTTGTGTTAGGTAGAATAGCATTGTCTCTTAAGGAGTTATGTGACTTCTTGACCTCTCTCCATTGCTGGAATGAAAAAATTAAAGGGTGTGCTTGGGTAGCCTAGTTACCTTTTTTTAAGGGTAAGAACCTAGAATTGTGTTGAGACACTACAAATGCTGGAAAAAAAAATTGTTATTTTTTAAGCTATATCTAAACACAATATGTTTCAGATATATGCAGCTTCATGGTATCGTGAAAATAATAATAATTAAAATGACATATAATAATATGAAAGAATCAAAATTAAAAGGTTGTTAAGAGTTAAATGAGTGGTATTTCTTAATATTGACTCTTAATTTTCGACTTTATTAAAAGTGTCTGTTTGAACTTGGACTGCTGTCTGAAGTATTGTGGGTTTTGAAGTGAATGTATTTGTCTCACCTGAGTTATTGTTTCACTCAGAAAAATTGGAGGGAGCATTGTTGCCTCAGTTATAGTTTCAAGCTTTCTTCACAGTCATAACAGGTATAAATTTATTTACTTTTTAAAATAAACCAAACCATCCAGCCAACCAAAGTCTACAGACTTAGCAATTTTTATTCTTACATTGAGATGTTAGCAATCTTCTCCAAAGTTCCACACAGTAGGAGCCAGCAATGGAAAACACTGGTCCCATACCACATCACATCTTGTACATACTCAACGTGATCACATAAGGCTACAAAGCACTGTTTGAAGGTGTGTTAAAATGTGAAATTACCTGTGATTTTATTACTCAGTATTATTGCTTACTATCCGAGTAGACATTTGAAACCACTATGTTCTAGTTATTGAAACTGTCTGCCTAGACTTCCCAAATTAGGAGTCTTCAAGTACTGCCAAAATATTGTATTTTCAAAAAGCAGCTGAAAAGTATAATGTCCAGACTCTTTCCTCCTTGAGGAATAAAATTATTAAATCTGACCAAGCTAGGATTGAAAAGATGCTCATGTTGAAATAGAAATAAAACTGACAGTGTTATTTTCATGTGGCTCTCACTAACCAAAGCAACAACTTGTACATAAATGATTAGGAAATTGATGAATTCTAGAACATCAAAAAGGTAGTTTATAAACTGTGGTATGAGTCTGACTAAATATATGAAAATATCAGCGTCACCGAACATTATTAGGATGAAGGTCTCAATTAAACCTTTAGCACCCTCAATATTTCTGGTTTCCTATCAGGTGATTGCACTCTTAATGTAGGGCAAAATTCATATATTATTAACTAATTAATGAGTTTCTACAATATGTGGAAACCTTTGGCATGAAACATCTCCCTAGATACTAAAGGTGACTAAAAGCACAGAAAAAGGACAAAGGGGAAGAGTACTCAAAGTGAGAATCACACTCATACTTACCTTTGTCATAATTATAGCTCATATCAAGTTCAATTTTCATGAGTAGTATGCAATGAAATATCCTTACAGTACAATGTGGAAAGTACCCTGTGGGCTTCAATTTACTGCTACTTTTTATATGCACTTTTAAAAGAAGCCAAGCATAAAATTTACTCATGTAGGTCCCTCTACACCCATTATAGGCAGAGGGCAGGAATCACAAAAGGATCTCTTGGTTATACATATGCAAGGTGTGTGACTTACTAGAATTTCACATGTGAATATGAAATAAAAATATGTCTCAGCATGTACTTTTCACTTTTGCTGCCTTCTCTGCGAAGGAGGAATAAAAGCAGGCACACAGAATCATTTTTACTGGTGACACAAATAAAGATTAATTTGAAGAGAAATTGGCCCTCTGCACAGAGGAAATCTTGCACCCAAACAAAAAAATCTGAAGTTTCAAACGCTGTTAACAGTTGAAGCGGGCTGATAGCTTGTGATAGATATACCATGGTGTACTACTTAGTAGCAAATTAAAACTCTTCATCTCATCACAGTATTCCAAAAAGCTTCCAAATTATTTGGCATCCTCATTGAGGACAGCAGCCTTATTTTTACACAACTTCTTCTCTGTAGGAACTTGAATGACAAAAATCTATGTAGCACAGTTCAAAAATTGATGGTAGTGCTCCATACAAACTCTGCTTGCACAGAGAGTGCTCACCTGTTGCAAACATGGACAAAGTGCTGGACAGATTGGAACTGCCTCCTCTACGAGAGAAATGGAACTCTCTACCTGTGCTCAAACAATTAAGTAAAGTTGGTATCCTCATTACAACCTCTTTGAAGCAGGTGTTCCGTGCCAGGCACTGGGTACATTGAGTTTTGATCCTCCCTGACACAAGAAAAGCAATATGCAGAAGTGGTAACTGCGTCAAACTGCTCTGTGGCTCATACCACCTACTCATGGAACTATGTCAGCAGCAGCTGCTGAAATTGCAGTCTCACATGGAGATTGTTTATACAAAAGCAGTATGTAGAAATTGGAGCTGTATAGGTAAAAACGAAGATAAAGCTGAAGTCTGAAAAACTCTCTCTTAGCACTGCTTTACTAATGCATTTTCTTGTTCTACTAAAATGAAAACAACTCAGCAGTCAGTACAACTGAAAATCTTCATTTAAAACTTCTGGTTGACAGTAAATGGCTTTTTGTCACAAATGAGATATTAAATTTTTTTTTTAAAGAATCGGGGGGTTTTTCAGCATAATTTTTCATTGAGAAAAAGCTGACAAAATTACAAAATAACCTTTCTGATACATTAATTAATCCTACAGACAGGTTGTAAAGTCAAGAGTTTCAAACACAACCCTAGTAAAGTAAATTATGAAGAAATTAATAAATAAATAGAAAAAACATTCAAGTATAGAATTCACAAAATGAAAAAAAATGGTGACATTTTGATTTTTTTAATGAAAGAGACTTTGAATTTGTTCAGGTAGCTTTACTCTTTTTTCTGAAAAGCAGAAAATACATTGGCATTATAAGGAACTGATCTATGTAACTTTGCTTCCTGATTATTAACTGCAGACCACATTGGGAAAACTACAGCAAAACAGGAAAACCTATCACCTCCCATGTGTTTCAAGAGCCTCCAGGGATTTATTGCCCTTTCTGAAAGTACCATAATCAAAAAAAAACTTGATAAATAAACTCTTGTCTGGATAACATTGCCTTAAAAATTATTAAATTTCTATTGCAGACCCGATAGCCTTTAGGGCTGAAATTTATAGAACTTTTTTTTTTAACTGTTATAAACATTTACAATATTACATCACAAAGTACTTGTCCAAGTAACTGTTGTATTAACTGTACCAAAAACAAGAAGCAGGATATCATAAAACTGACAGAGAAAGAAAAAAAGCATGTAGATGTTCTTTTCTCATTTTACATAAGGTAAAAAAAAACTTACAAAGACAATGGTTAGGTTTTCTTAGTACCAGATATGTCTGTGCAGTATGTGTCGCTCTTTTTTTCCACGCAACCAAGATAATTGGTTTTTACTGCATTTTTGCATTCTCCGGCTGAATAAACCCATATATTATCTCTATCTGCACACAGTTGAATGTTTAGACTGTGTTCAAGCTGAAGCCCTTAGACATAAGGCTCTCTCAAACCCTTTAAATCCACATAGAAATGTAAATGTTGAAGGCATAACTTGTAGTAGATATCTAACTTAACTAAATCTCTCTGGGGGTTGTGTATCTGAGTCCATGTGAGGTTTTAAAATAAAATATCCCCTTAGGCTCCTGAATTAAAACAATCTGAGTTTTAGAAAGGACAAGATTTTGCAGTTTTCATTTAAAACTATTTTCATTAAACTGTCTCTAAAACACCTTTTTGCATGTTTTTCCTCAATGACTCTATCCCTTACTTTGATCTCCATTTAGATCTTATCATTAAGGGTTGCTTTGAGTTTCCAGCCCATTTGAAAAGTGAGGTTAAGTTACAGTTTAAATGGAAATGGTACCAAGTAAAAAATAAAAATAATCAAGGAATAGGCCTTCTCAATTCTGCAAGTAGGGATGTTGCAATACCTAAATATAAGTCAACTAATAATTAATTAATCAATCAATACATAAAATATGAATACATTTGGTACTATAATATTTTCTCAGGTGACCAGACAACCTCGTTTAAACAGAGTAAAATTTTTGAAACTTGCTCTTCCTTGGGCCCTTCAGAAATACCAGGAAAACCAGACTTCAGTTGAGCTACTCCTTCTCTGGCTCCTGCAGCAGAACTGAAAAATTTTTTGGGGAAAGAAATCTTCAGTTGATAAGAACTGCAGGACATTGCTAACTCCTGAATAACTAAAAAAAAAAAAAAAAGAGGCTTTTATGGGCCCATAATTTTTATTTTTAAAGTGACTGTATTGTTTACTAATTTTACATACATTTGAAAATACTATTGAAATTCTCTTGACTCAAAGAAGGCATTGCCCACTGCAATCCTTGTTCATCTCTTTACAGAAACCAGGCTGCTCATGGGCCTATTTAGAATAGACACTTTTCCAATTTAACAGCACCAATTAAAAGTAATGAGTGCTTTATCCCCTTTTCAGTGGTTACATAGAAAGCAGGAAGACTTTTTCCACAGCCTTAAATTAAAGACTAGAAGCAAAAACTTCCTCTACTGCTCTGTATCAATAAATAACAGTCAATATGTGGACACGCATTTTGTAGATGTAAGAACAAAATGTAATTATGTTATATCTCAATGCTAAATTGTATGTGAAATTGGTTTTTAAATTAAAACAAATATACAAACAGTATGTAATTTTATAGCCTATACTGGCAATATCAAAACCCAAATGAGATAATACATCTTATCCACAGAAGAGGAAATACTTTTTTCCACTCACATATGAAACATTATTATCTTCTATTCACTTGAAGGGGAACAAAAAACAAGTAACAATTTTTTTGTGTTTGGAATTATTCTTTATTTGCCCTGAGCTGACATATTGCTTAATTTCAGATCTTCCACAAAGTGCATACAATAAAACACAACTAAACTAACCTTTGTCCATGAACAATAAGATATATGGAATAATTTCATTTTATCTGAGTTTATTGGAAAACTGGCTGCAGAACTGATTCCTTCCATGAAAAAATATCATTGAACTGGGGAAAAAATCTGATTTTTATTTTTTTTTATTTTCAGAAGAATTAAACTTTACAACTTCATTTTAGAAAAAACAAGTGAGCATATTTTGGTATAGCTAAAGATAATCCCTCCGTTAAGGTCAAGCTGGGACCACTATCTTCCTATGTCTGATAAGTCTGAGTCTTCCCCTGAAGGCTTTCATTCCAAAGAAACTTGCATTTCCTAAATGAAAGGCATTCTGACTCAGGCATGCTGAAAAATTTAGTATTGAAGACTAACTTCTGATTCATATGAATGATAAAACCAGCACAACATAAGGAAAGAAATGTAACATAACCAACAGATTCCATCATAATTCAACTTAAAACAGAGAGAATCACCTGCAATATTGTAACATTAGTTTATCTGCCATGTGCTCCTGGCACTGTAACTAATACTGCTAACCCATTCTGGTTAGCAATGGTGGCAGAAGGTCGAGAGAAGAGGGGAATTTTTGCACAAATTTTGGATTATTTGGTATTATTCTACAGACAGATGATTTCATGCACATACCTCAGTAGTCACAGCACAGCAACAAAATTTTCTTTTTACACTGTTCTTTAATTCTAGTAGGTAATAAGTGTTTGATTTAGAAAACACTGGTTGGAATTCTGCCATTTGTCTCATATAGGAGGTTCTGAGGAAATACAATGATTCTTCTAGCTTGGTGAGTTATGAATCCATAAAAAAAAGGGATTAGATGAAAACTGATGACAATGAACTACAAGTTCCTATGTCTTATTAATGATCATCTAAATGAACTGTCCCAGTAAATCAGGGTTTTTTTCCTCTATTTTTCTCTGGTAATTTTAATAGGAGAAAATAAACTTCTGAAATGTTAAAGATTCATCAGGGTCACTATAAAAATCAGGCTTTTACAATCTGAACAATGTTCTTTGCAGTCTTCCTGACACATGGGAGCACACTGACAACTCTCTGCTCTCTGAGAAGTGGTGTCCCAAAATAACCAAAGTAATTATTTAAGGTAAAGAAATGACTGTTTTTTGATGTGAGTCAAAGAATCATCCCAGGGCTCCTGTATCATGAATGTTCATAAAAAGCAAGTAAAGGCAGCTTTCCTTTATATCCTGGACTGAGCCTGGGGAAAACCTAAAACAAGCAAAACGAGTATGTTCCTTCCATCTACAGGCTGTGCTTGCTTGATTGTGAAGCTTGGGAAAGAGGAGACAGAAAAGCACTCACTTTTTTTTAAATTTTTCTTTAATTTTAAACGGATAAGTGACAATTCAATAAAAGCTCTTAGTAAAATACTGTTTTCATAGTACACTGTACAGCATTTACTTTTACCTACATCTCTAACCTTTTAAATGTAACGTGATATCATTAGTACTTGATGGGCTTAAAATCACTTCTCCTTCATGAGAGAAAATTTTGGTTCAGTCTCATCACTAATTCTAGCACAGAAAAATAATTAATATGTTGCAGAAGTTGTAAAAGGAAGCCATGAAAATTCTGAAAACATAGAACTCAAGCTTCATTTAAGCTCTAGGGAGGTGCAATAAAAGTTACAATATTTCCACATGAATAAGTAACATGACAAGTCTGGCAGAAGAGTGACACAAAATTCACATGACACATGAAATGGTCTGAAATCTGCAAAACTGACAGGCTTCCAAATCTAACTGCAAAATATGAAATTGGCATGAGGAACCATGTTCCAGGGAAATCCTTCAGGAACTGATTTCTGACCTGAGACTGCTTGACAGTTTTATCAGTTATCAGAAAGGAGGAATATGATGAAGTTTTCAGAGGGATGATGAATGGTATAAAGGATCATCTACTGATACAATGTAGTCTGGTAAAGTTGGGTTTAAATGCACAGTACAGTCAAATGCAGCTAAGTTTCAGGAAAAAAAATTCTAGAAAATATGACCCATGTGGGGAAGTCATCCTGGGCACTGGAAGGGAGTCTGACTAGAGTTTGATGTTTATAGTGTATTATCCATGGGATACATACGTGCAGTAGAACATAGAAGCTATTGATCTATATATAAACCTACAGACCTGTGAGCAGAGAAGTATCAAAACATAGCAGGAAAGTCCTCCCTACACAAATTCTCATAATTTCATAATTTCAATTTAACATAGTCCTCTCCTTGGGAATTTCTAAATATTCTTAATTTTTTTCAAGCTGAAGAACATACACCTAATGACTCTGCTATATATATTTTTATAACACTAATTAATCTGTTATAAAGATAGAACGACCATATTTTTTAAAACTGAATCAAATTAAGCGTAATAATATAGATTTTGGAACTTTTTGCTACTGGTAAACAAAGAAAGAAAACATGAGAGCTTCTCAAGAAATTTCAAAAGTGCTCTCTAACACCAGAAAAATGTTTCTCTTGATGTCATTTTTCCTGCAAATATCATATTCCACCTAGAGCAGAAGTTAGATTTTTTAATTTGAGATTCATAATTCTGCTAATTCACATTTCTTCATTGTTGTAACAGAAAGTGAAAAAGACAATGAAAAGTAATTTACAGGCAATCAGTTAGTCAGTGAAACTTTCATTCATTCATACAGAATCACCAGACTGTGATTCGATTAAATTAAATAGCTCACAGGTATTCAAAGAATTTTTTTAAATCTTTATTTATCCTTCCCCCCACCTCCTCTTGAGAATGCAGACATTCTTAATGTCATTATTTCAGTTAAAGGGTTTCTTTTGGTAAAGGAATAATCTAGTATTATAATAAGACAACTACATTTTTTGGTATACTAATTTCTGGGTAGGAAAGAAGGTATGTAGTATTAAGTAACCAAAAAATAGCTTCCAAACTTATTGCATATTATTTTTATTTTTTTCATGTAATAATTATATAATCTTCAAAAGAAATGCAGTGTTTTGTAGTTAATTCTGTCTCTTTATTGCAGTGGGCAACAGAGTAAACTAAACAAAAGCTTTCAATATTAGCATGCTGTTTTTTAGAGAAGAAATCTTAATCTGCCTGTTGTGCATATTTTGCAATAAAAAATATAATTTAGAGATACATTTCATTAATCTTTGGGTTTTGTACATTGAATAGAGTCTTGATGATGCCTTTAAAAAAAGGAAAAATGTAAAAAAATAGCTATGCTTGTGCACAGGCAGAGGGAAAAAAATGTCATAATTCTTTGCTTTTCGAATCTGTTTCCTGATTTTTGAAACACATCATTTGCATTTGCATTTTCCAACAAGGAAAAAAAGATCCCACTTCAGCATATGGGAGCTCATGCAGGGTCTGTTTCCTCTAGTCTTTATAATTTAGATGTGGTTGCTGAGTGAAGACTCAGTAGCATATTCGTCCTCCCAGTCCCCTGTGGCTGCAGGTGGAGGACTGAGGGGATGCTGCTCTGTCTGGAGATTTGTACATCCCTACTCACAAAAGAGCTGCCATTCCTGAGTGGTTTGTGGCACAACCATCTAAAGAGAAGCTGAGATTACCCAGAGGGTGACAGTGCTGTAGGCACACACTGCAATGGATATTCCCCTCTGACTTATGAGTGTGATAAGGTATGCTGGCTGTTGATGACAATGTGCTTCTTAGAACTTCAACTCTGATATCAGTGAGTTAGAAAAGTCACCTCTGGAGCAGAAATCCTGATAATGTATTTAAAATATTGGCCTTAAGAAAGCACTGTGGAGTCAATTGGCCTTTACATTTTCCCAGGTGTTAATGCAGAATATTGGGAATTTTCTCTTCCTTTATGTTAAAAGAATAAGGTGGAATAAGTCCAAAATGAATTATTTGAATGCAGAGGAATTGCTGATACTTTATATAATCACTGTTTCAAATAGACAGCGATTAACTATGATCTTCTTTATGCACTTCATTTTGCTTGTAAAAAAGAATCGCCCCACAGGTGTTTCAGTATGAAGCAATCGTACTCAACCTGGATACTACATGTACGAGTTAAGCAATGTTTTATTTTCTTTTAAAAGTGTTGACATTGATTTTTTAATATATGTAATTGAAACCACTCATTATTACCCACCTTTTATAAGCCTCTTCTCATAAACTGCAGAGGCAGCATTCCACAAATCCCATTAAGCAGCTACTACAATGCCCCACTGATCTAAAAGTTGAATACATTTGCAAAACAGATATCTCACTTTTCAGGTTTTCAGAAGTTTAAGAACAAATCCCTCTCCTGAAAAAGCCAGAGGTAACTGCAGTCTTAAGTTTTAACCTTTGAGAACCTTTCACATATTACTGAGCTATCAGCTGGAAGCGACATTTCGACACACTCAGTAGATAGTTGTGACATATTAAATACCACCAAGTATGAAACATTTCGTTCCCTAGTGCATCCAAGTTTTATTTATATCTAGGGCAAAGTGCAAGCAGAAACTTTGCATGTCCTGCATTGTACACTGTCCAGCATAGCAAAAGCTGGAGAAATGTTGTTAACAAGAGATAATGGCGAGGTACCCCGGCATCAGTCTGCTCCTACATTCCCTTCTTTTCCCGTACCAGAAAAGTGAACATTTCAGCTGGTGTAGGAGACACTTCTGCTGACTTACATCAATAGGAAGTGTTACCATCTGTCCAGATGAAGTGAGAATTAACATTTCCCAGCACACCCCAAAAACTTACCTGGTATACATAAAATTACTGACTAATAAGTAAGCCACTCACTTGAAGAGAGTTCATTGTAGACAACAGATTATTCTTATTCTGCTTTTGCTAGATAAGTAAGGCATGATCTCAAAGCTAGTCTAACTTATTTGGTTGAGACTCAACAGAGGATGATTCATCCCCCTTGTCTTTAGCATCTTTAGCAAGGGGAGGGAGCTGAGATGAAGCCATAGACCTGCTGTCTAATAATAGTTGAGTCAGACAAATCCCAACATGATATTATGACTAAATTGGTGTTTCATTTCTGTGTCAGCAAAGCAATAAACTCTCATACTTTATTAGAATCTCCTGGCACGCCCAGAGATTAGGTAAAAGTCATCCATGATTTCAAGTTGTTATACACTGCACATTGTTACACATGTTCTTCATGCAGCACAAGCTGTTAAATTTCAGTTACCTACAGACATAAATTAGGTTTTATTACTCAATCTTTTGCTGAAGAAAATCAGCAGAAAAATATCTATATAAGTAGAGGGTGAGTTACTGCTATTGCACTTCACTTATATTTTTTCTTGTTTTGGTTTATTTAAAGAAATTTTTAAGGAAGATAAAATTGTTGAGAAGAAAGGTACATTGGGAGGAATTGCAACTTAACATTTTTCAGAGAATGTGTAAGTCCCAGCTACATATGCCACTAGTGTTAAGATCCTCCACGTTCTTCAGTCTTCAATCACATACACTGCTGAACCAGAATTGTAAATAGCAAAGCTGTCTAGTGTCCTAATATTGTGGCATCACTGAAAGTTTACAGTGCCACAGGGACCTTTTATGTTGTCATCACACTGATACATGTCCTGTAAACACCGCTGAGATCTTACAAGTAAGCTTCCAGTATTTCTGCCTCAGTTTTAGGAGCTTTGTGAATCAAATAAGCCACATTTACAAGCACAAGTAATAAATTCTAGGTTATCTTACTTATGTTTTATACCCTCTGGAGAACTATACAGACACTAATATAGCAAACTAGTCATTTACTATTTGCTGGTATAGTTTTAGGCTGCATAACAATCAATACTGACACAAGGGAGATGGTATGAATACATAGCAGCCTGCTCTTGGATTGTACTAAACTGGTCAGGAAACCACAACTTGCAGTTGCATTTCCAATCAACTCGATGAGGTAATCATAGTGTTCATCTCCACTGAAAGAGGGAAGCCCTAGCCACTGTCACACCCAGGTGCACCTTTCCACTGTAAACTTTGTGCCCCAGCTATTTCCTACACTGGCCATGAACTAATGAAACCAATTAACCTGGCAGGAAATGAACCATAATGAAGATAACCTCTTTGTCCTGCTTTGAGCTGGTGATCTGGAAGATAACACGCATATCAGGGCTCACACAAAACTGTGACCATACTGCTAGAACAGCAGCAAGTGTAGGCAGAGGAAAAACAAGTAAAAGCAACGAATGCTTTTTTTGGTAATAGCAGGTGGTTTGGCAATTTGAGCTACTCAAGAAACCACATTTTGAATATAGGAACTGCTATATTTATATGAAGGAGTTATGTTTATTCATGTTTCCATATGAAATTAATTGTAGAATATAATCTCTCTCTTTTTTTTTATGGATTCAACCATCCTGCTCCCAAGGTGTCAGCTAGAAAAATTCTATGCTGAGGAATGCAAACAGAGAGATATCTACTGGTATTTAGCGTTTCAAATATGAACACACAATGCATGAAGAAAAGCAGAAAGTCATCTTGAACAAAGCATAAATATAAACAAGAAAGTAGCACAAATGGAACCACAGAAGCCACCTATGAAAGATATCATTTCTAAAGAGTGCCTTCAGAATCTAGGTCTACATGTGTTTGTTGTTACTTCCTTTCTTTTCCTTCATCTTCAAGGTCTAGATTTTCTATCTCCCTCTTTCCTTCGACATGATAAAGGTAAATCCAGAACATTCAAAGTTGCAAGAGAGATTGATCATGCACTGTGATTTACTACAGATGTTTGCTAATTCTGCAGCACTGATTAACAGAGGGGCAGCAGCTAGCACATTTCATAGTGCTCTGGGTATTTTGGAACTAGGGAGTGATAGAAGATTGATCTCACCTAACCTCAGCTACGAAAAAGTTTGGTCTTAAGGAGTAAGTTTTGCTGTTTCTGTAGTTAATGGAAAGAGGTGTATATCTTCAGAGACAAATGCATCTCATTTCTGTTGGATGGGCATTTTGAAATGGAACAAATTCCTCTTAGGACTTACCTATCACTTCTTAGCACTATAGACAAAGCCTGAATTATTGGTTTATATCAGACACAGATTTAATATCAGATAACAGCCAAGATGATTCCAGAGAAGTAGGCATCTGTTTGCATGCAGTAATCTTTTGATAGCACTGTAGGAAATCTGATACGAATTAAAACTTTTGTTGTTCACTAACACCACATAGGGGGATAACTTTGAAAAAGATGGTGCAATCCGTGGCAAGATTTGTAGATACTTTATTTATCTATATATCTACTTGCTATGAAGAAAAGGGGGGAAAAAAGAAAACAAGCTGAAGAGTGACTTTAACATAATTTCATATCACATTAATATCAAATACTATGTTACCTTGTATAAAAAAGTAGTCCAGAATCACAGCAGGGAATTCTAAAGCATGTTCAACTGTCATATATTATAAAATTTAAATCTCCTTATTACTGGGAAATATTATAAATAAATAGTTTTTTATGTTGTTTTTTGATCACTCTACTATCTGGGTTTGATTCTGCTTTTGATTTAAAGTCATAAATAAATTTCTATAAAGTTTTGCAATGTTTTTCAACAGCTAAGATGAACAGAAATTCTTAATTTATAAATCCTCTACAGAAATAAAAATGCACTGTCAAGATAGGATATGAATAATATAGCAACCCACCCTATTTAAAATAGTTACAAAATTTAGCCTGTTTTCAGGAGCTAGGAAGTGCCATCTCAGAATTGCCCTAAGAGCCTTTAGAAAGCATTTGCTGTATTAATGTCACTGTCATTACCTCTGTAATAGGGATTTAGGTACGATAGACTTTTGTGGCTTCAGGTATTTACATCTTCACTCTTCTTTTAACTTAAATGTCACAGTAGAGGCCATTAAGGTTGCTGAATTTTGATGAGGCTTTCTGGATGGTTGATATCACAACATCATGGGAACTGTTTTACCTTTTACTAATTTGGGATTGCAAAAAACATGGGAATGAGTACAGCCTTTGGAACCACAGCAGTTTGGTACAAATTGTTAAAGACAGGCATTTAAAATCTTCATTTTGAAGTACTGGCGTTTACACATTGGAGGAAAGTTATCATGTTATTTCTTCTGTCTTGCACTTACTCATCTTTCCTGCATACTCACTGGTACAGTCAGCCCCTCTTTGCAGCCATTTCTTTCGCTGTGCTGAACACTGATTTGGAGATTTCAAGTGTACAGATAGATATGCAGAAATCAACCAACATCAACGGAGCACTGAGAATCATAGAGTTTTTAACTGTAAAGCCTGAGTTTGTGTTGTTTTTCTAGTTAAGCACTAATGAGTACAAATCCACCCTGTGGAGGCAACCACGTGCATTGTCATAGACAAATTTAAATCAATACTGCTCCAGGCAGTCATAGCAGAAATCGCAGCTTGAAGGCGCAAGCAGTCAAATTGTAAGTACTTGAAGTGATGGTCATGCCATTGTGCATCTCTAAGATAACCACAATCATCTTAGCACTATTAAAAAATAAAATAAAATAGAATGAAAGAGAGCTTATACTCAATGTCTCAACTCTTTCCTGCATACCTTTCCTGAAATGACAAGATCATAAAGCTCATCACTGGAAAGTTTTTCAAAGGTCCATCTAGTCCTCAAGTTTAATATTTTAATTTCTCCTCAGATTTTACATTTTAAAAAGCAATTTGGGGGTATTTTCTGGGGGAAAAGATAACATCAAATATTTAGATTTTTTTGGAATCATTCTGTTTTTAAAATATTCTGTAGTTGCTTTTTTTCCCTTTGAAACATTTCTTCCCTATAGAAACAAAGAACAAAGTTTATCTTTTGTCTTCTAACAAAAAAATTTGAAAAAAATCCAGATGACATTAGATCAAACAGGCATTCCTAAGAAATTATGAAATCCCTAATAAGGTATCACATCAATATAGCGCAATATCACATTCCTTTCAAGTTACTGAACATCTTATCAGATTAATGAGTTGCACTAAACATGTGTGACAAACAAACTCTTAATATACCATGAAATTAATTTGCAAAATTTAAACAGAAAATTACTTCTTCAATGAAGCTGTCAAATTTTATTATAAATTTTTGGTTCTAACAATGTGAGATAAGATTTGGCAATTCAATATCAGATACTGAAATATGGCTTTTCTCTTTGAGAAACATATTATGATATGACTGGTGAAACTGTCATTAGGATGATAATATTATCATATTAATGACACAAGAATATATTAAAAATTATCACCAGTTCCCACCCACCCACCTCTACCCCCAAAGTCTGGAAGCTAAACTACACCTCCAGCATTCAGTTAAAGTTGGTTTGGTGGTGGTGTTTTTTGGTTGTTTTTTTTCCCCACAGAATACTGATTTTCAGCAATTTTTATTTTGAGGAAGCGTTTGCTTTTTCTGTGAAAAGCTTTCTCACCCCTAGACCATATTTGTATCCATACAACTCTTACTGTCCTCAGGTTTCCTAAAACAGCATGAACTCCTGTGAGGCCCTTCCAGTAGAAATATTCAAAGAAATACCAACAAACTGTCAATGCAATGGTATCAGTGCGATTTCATATCTAGTAAGGTTAAAACATTTTTCCTCCCTGATGGATTATGAACTCCCTTCAGTTATTCACAATTGCATCATCTCTGGGCTGAGTAACACAAATGCCACACAGTACCCTGAATCATAGAATCATAGATTGGTTTGATTTGGTTTGGAAGGGACCTTAAAGACCATCCGGTTCCAACTCACTTACCATGGACAGGGACACCTTCCACTAGATCAGGTGGCTCAAAGCCCCATCCAACCTGGCCATGAACACTTCCAGGGATGGGACATCCACAACTCTTTTGGGAAACATGTTCCAGAGCCCGATGACCACAGCAGCTGCAGAATAATGCAGTGTGCCTACCCATTAAATCTGTCACATGTTCCATATATTGCTCTACTTGTGAAACATCATACTAAATTCAAGGTCTCTGTCGTCACCTTCAAGACCACCCACAGCCAGCTCCAAACTTGTCTAAGGCAGCAAACAAAATGGTGGGGTGTTTGTTGATTGTATCTTCAGCTTTATGAAACAATACATTTTGTTTCCTTGCTTTTTAAAAAAATGTTATGATGATATAAGTAGGAGAAAAATATTTTTCTGGAGTTTTTAAAAATATGTTGGATTAATTTTCAAGTCAAATTAAGACAAATAGACCACAGCTCAGTGGAAATAAAAAATTCTAGTCACCAAAGAAGATTTTCAAGATTACTTTTGTTTTGATATAGAAGAAAACCAAAGTAATTTGATTTATTTTCTATAAGTCCAGCATTTCACTTTCTCAGAATGACAGGAAGCATAAAATTGTAAATAGAAAACTGTAAAGATTATTCCCATTTCAGCTTAAAATGATCTATATTCCGTACTAACTGAATTAATAATGGAACAAGACTTCAACGTATATTTGCCTCAGGTGTGGAAATGGAAGGAGGTGGCTGATAGTTGTTAACACTTTTTGAAGGTTGTATGAGTGATGAGAACGATAATAGGATGGCTGACTGGCTGGAATGTGAAAAGTAAGCATATTGCTATGCAATTATCCGTACAGAATACAGAGACGGAAGAAAATATGGGTGAAAATGTCACGTTACGACAGAATTTGTGTTCTCATAGATTGCTCAGTGTCTTTTTCTTTCCAGACAGCATTTCATGCACAACAGAAATGAACTTCTATAGGACAGGCAACTCGTCTATTTGCAATTTATAAATACCTTTTAATGGAGTGCTATGTTTCTCTAGTTTTCAGTGTCATATGGAATGGATTAAACTACCAACAGGCAGATTCACATCAGGTTGAAATTATCAAGCTTAAACAGCAGCTATGAACAGTTTGCTGTCAAGAAACAAGGAAGATGCTTGATCTGGGTGGCCCTTCAGAGATCTGTCTTATGTCCTGTGTTTTTAATGGTTTCATTAACAATCTAGGTGACTTATCAGCCTTGACACTGAACAGTAAACTGTTGAGTGTGACAAACCCTACGGAGGACAACTTGTGAATTTAAATTGATCCTGATAAATTGATGAAATGGTCAGAAGTCTTTAAGATGAAATTCAACACAGTAAAGTAGAAAAACTGTACACATAAAGAAAAATAAATCAAAATATATAGTGACAATAGCAACACGGCTGGGAAAGATGCAAATCTGAGATATGGAGGTCTGGAAATGTGTCCAAGCAAACAACTACTGCTGTACAAATAGTGTTTTCTAACATGCTAGGAAGTGAGTTGCAAGCCAAAAATGAGGTGAGGTATAATTATTCTCTACAAATAATTTAACTGCAGAACTACGTCCAGATTCATATGTTGTTAGGAAACTGGAAAAAACTAGAATCAGGCAGAGAGGCGAATAAAATTTCAGTAGAGCATGTGGGACAAGTGGAGAAAGAATGGAAAACCTGGAGGATTGCTTTTATTTTATTTTAAAAATAGGAGTTTGTGTTCCAGGAGAGAAAGGAGAAATAGATTCCAGAGATTTTATCACAGTCTCCCAGGGTAAAAGTATTTCTTGTAAGAGAGGTAGTGATTTTCAATCATAGAACCATAGAGTCATGGAATACCAGGTTGGAAAGAGATCACCTGGTCCAACATTTTATGGCAAAAGCAAGGCCTAGATAAGATGGTCCAAGACCCTGCCCCACTGAATCTTAAAACAGTCCATTGCTGGGGAATCTAATAGAATGTCCCAGAGTAATCTCTGGGAAGATAATTCCAATGGCTGTTTGTTCCCATTGTAAAGAATTTTCCTCTTGTGTCTAATCAGGATCTCCCCAGGACTAATCTGTGTGCATTACCCCTCATCTTGTCCACATGACTCCTTGGAAAGAGGGAGCCTCCATCTTTACAGTCACCCTTTGAATGCTGGATCATAGTGAGAAAGTCTTCCCCAAGCCTTCTTTTCTCAATGCTGAACAAATCCATTTCCCTCAGGCTTTCCTTGACAGGCTTCCCAGTCCTTTGATCATCTTTGTTTGTATCCTTCTTTGGACCCTCACCAGCCTGTCCAGAACTTTTATTGCATAGCAGGGACTAAAACTGAACACAGTATTGCAGATGTGGCCTGGCAAGCACTAAATAGAGTGGGATAAGGATTTGTTTATCTCTGCTGGTGATGCCCTTGTTGATGCAAGCTAGAATCCCACTTGCTTCTTTGCTGCAGCAGCACACTGTTCACTGACCTTGAGTTTGTTGTCTGCCAGGACCTGCAGGTGCCTTTCCACAGAGCTCCTATGCAAATGGGTAAATCCCAGCACTGTATTCCTAGATTATATGTTGCCATGTGCAATGCTTTTGCTTGTTGCTCCTCCAGCCCATCCAGGCCTCCCTGCAGAGTTGTGAAGGGTTTACTTCCCCACTCAGCTTGTAATCATTGGTGAACTTTATCAGGATACACTTGAGCCCAACTTCCATATGAAGATATCACACAGCGTTAAGCCCGACACCCATCCTGGGGGGACCCCACCTGTGAGAAGTTGCCAGTTTCCAAAGGAGCTGGTTACCACCACTCTCTGGGTGTGGCCAGGCAGCCAGGTCCCCACCCACTGCACAGGCCTCTTGTCTAGATTGTCACACAGTAATTTCTTTAGGAGGGGGCTGTGAGAAACCCTACCAAAAACCTTGAAGAAATACAAGTAGAAAATGTCCACCACTCAATCCATGCACATTTTCTGTGTCCTCAGTTTTCTGATCAACAGGATAAGTTTTATTTAAAAAATAAAACCATGGTTTATTTGAAGCATTGGGAAGACTTTAATCTTATTGATGCCTTTTCCTGGTCTTAAAATCAAGAATCAAACACGGTTAGAAGGGAAAAAAAGTTTTTACCTCGGTACTTATTTTAAGGATCCGTAGGTGCACCACGTCCAGGTGGAATGCACCGAAATGCACGCCACAATGCACACCCACAATAGATCGAGTATAACATTATTGGTCTTACTAATTAGCATATCTATCAATGATTCTCCAATGAGAGGCTCAAATGAGCCTCCCCTCCCCGAGGGACCTTCCCCCTGGATGGTTCTATCTTAATTAATAAAAAGTGTTCTGGAGAGGACCTTGGTGCTTAGGGCTTCCAAGATGTTTAGTCTCCTAACTTAACAAAATAAGTCTAAGAATGTAGGCTAAAAACCACTAAGAATATGAAAAGGTATATAAAAGGGGTATAAAAGCAAAGGCAAAAAATGATCATGGCATCATTATCAGAGGTGTGTAAAGGGAAGAAGGCAGTAAAGAATTGATGTAGATGATATATCTTTATTTCTGTGTTTCTAGTGGTGTTTCAGATTTGTATATTTTGCAGTATGGCTATTTATCATTAAAATATAATTTAATATAGTAAAAATACAGTAATCTTTTATTTACATAAAAGGTCAGATGAGTTGACTATGTATAGTTAACTATGATCAGAGCCTCAAGATTTCTTAAGCAAGTTGCTAAAATAGATAGAATTTCAAAACTTTTATAATTATTCTTATAAAATCCACCACAGAATGGAGTCTTTTCACACTTTTCATAATGTAATACTTGCTGCATTTAAAGAGAAAAGAGAAAATTAATACGTTTAGAAATGTTAAGTATATTGGGATTATCTCCTTTTATATATATTGTTTCAGGTTTAGAACTTTCTAATAGTTGCTTTCATCTTGACAATTCATGAAAAGGCAGTAAAAATATCTCAAAATAAGGATTGTTAAAAAAAGTTCTTCGCTGTAAAAAATTTGTGCCTAAAAGGAAGGGTTGTAGAAATCAAAAAGCAGAAGAGATCCTGAAAATTTTCTTCCATTACAGATTAAGCAATTTAAGCACCAAGAAATCTCAAACTGGCATCATTACTAAAAAAGAAAAAAAAAAAGTAAAACTCATTAAAAAAAAAAAAAAAGTCAAGATCAGAAGACATAAGACATCTGTTTCTGCCCAAGATTATGCACTTACATTAAAAAACAACATCCAAACAAAAATGGTGCAAATGGGAGGCAGGAGTACTGAAAAGAAGCTGTTGCATGGACTATTCCTATTTTATATCGCTCCTTGGACCTGTGATTTAAGATCAGGGATACAGCTTAAAGGAAACAATACCTGTGCCCAAGCCGCTTTCCAGGGAGCTTGGGGTGACAAGGAGCGTATCATTACACTAAAATTGGACGAGAACAGACACATGACATCTCAAAGGACAAAAGTATGTTTCCTAATTCATCTGTGCTAAAGGGGTAAGACATCTGCATCTGTGCATTTCTGGTGTAGATTTCTGCATATTTCATCTCCAGGATCCCTTTCCCTTAGGGTGCAGTCTGAGGGTGCAGTGTCTGACCTTGCTCGTCCCTGGCACATATGCTCTAATCAAGGATAATTCTGAAGTTTATGCTCAGGTTGCTCAGGTCTGTTTCTCTGTCCTTCTGGGAAACCTGCTACAGTGTTTTAAAGCTCTCACTATGATTTATCTATATATATATGTGTGTGTGCGTGTGTGTGTGTGTGTGTGTGTGTGTGTGTGTGTGTGTGTGTGTAGGCACACATGAATTTACCTTGCTACAACATATTGACTCTTCTTATTTTGTTGTGTGACCATGACAACTTCCCTAAGGAACTTGCCTCCGAGATCTTGCAGTCATTCTTGATCAGTTTGTGCCCTAGGGCCACAAGCAGAAGCTTACTTACCTCCCTTATCAACCTCTGTTTTAACAGAGAAGCATAGCTGTACCCAGGATCTGGCTATTCTTATGGTGAGTCAGACCTTAAGAGTGATGTCATGACATTGCATTTTTGGACTTGAGTTGGATCTGATGCCTTTTTTTCCCCAGCTAAATCCCAGTAAGTAGTGTTTTCCCTGAGGGAAGAATGGGTTTTGGAAGCTGAAATGGGAGCAGGAGGATGAATGATGGGTGAATGGAAAAATTTAGTCTTCCCTTAGGCTTATATGCTAGGTAAATTTACTTGAATGGGCTTGCCAAAACCCATTTTACTTCACATATCCTGGTTCCTGAGTCTTTATAAGCTAATTTCCACTATGAATTCCTCTTGTTCTCTGCCAAGTATATTTATAAAACAACATCTTGTTCTCAGTCTCAGCAGTACTCACATAACACTTCACAAGTTGTCAAAAGCTTAGTCAAGCACTAAGAAAACCCAAACTCACATAATTAAGTTAAACTCAGAACAAATGTTGTCAGCCTGTATTTTGACTGAAGTTTGCTACCTCTTTCAGATAGCAAGGGCCTCAAAACTCACTCTTTTATCAATTATACTAGCTGGTCTAAAAATAAATTGTACATATTCTTCCTTGTAAACCTTGAATCAACTAAACAAAGTCAATGTAGATCTTGAAATTTACCAAAGTGATAAAAAGCTGAAAATCGTCAGCAATGCCTTTTTGATATCCAAAACTAGCAAAAATGAAATCTGCATAAAAGATTAGAAGGCTGCTCTCCTGTTCATTTCTCCATTCTTCTAGGCAAGGCTTTGTTTGAGCAGTGCTTGTTAATCAAGCTAATAACTTACAATGATTTTGTTATGTGTCTGGATTTCACTGTTTGAATGAGGAAGACTCAATTAAAATGTGTCAGACCTTAGGCCAGGCAGAACAACAAAACCAAACAAAACAACCAATCCTTCTTTTAAACTTTTTCCTGAAAACACTTCAGTATTAATAGAACTGAGTTTCTGACCCACATTAATCTGCTATTCACTTCATTGTAATGACAGGAGCCAAATTTCCAGTTTCTGACACAGAAGGTGTCTGCTTCTTGTGAACACAGGGTATCAGCTCTACTACTTGTGTTTCTTTGGTGGCTGGAGCCTAAAGGCAACCAGAAAATAAGGAAGAACACATTAAACTTTTTCAAGACAAGCATGGACAAGTTCCTTGCAAGGGACCTGCTGTGACACCTGAAATAAATTGGCCTTACTTAGATCACTGTTAGAAGCTAGTTTTCTTTCAAAAGTGCAGAAGTGCTTGCTCTGACCCTGGATTCTTGGGTTTTTCACTAGCTTTGCTGTTTCACAATCTTGCTTACCCACAGTGGAAATGATAGGGTAAATGCTTCCCCTGAAAAATAACATTTTCGGTTTTGGGTGTTTTTTTCAGCCAGGTGTAATTCACCCTGCAAGTGCGGAACCACTTGCGCTGTACAATGGAAGAGCAGGAAAGACATGGAGAGATCCTGGGGAGCATCAGCTGCAAGAGGACTGCTGTGGAAGGGTGCTTAAACTAGCTGACCATCTATTTGATGTTTGAAATTAAAGGAATTCTTCTAGTTGTTTTGTTGGGTTTTTTCCTGCTGATATACTGCCAAACTTTCAAGAAGCCTTTTCTTTCTTTCTTTTCTTTCTTCTTTTAGAAATTAATGATAAATGTGAATGAAAATATCAGATCATTGCATAAAAAATGTCTTAATTATTGATTCATAATTGAAACTAGATTTATGACTATAATTCTTCTCAGTTACTCTTACTGGAGGGACTATAGCTTTTTTAAATTTAGAAAAATTCTCCCTTATGAGCAGAAGATCAGAAACTACCTTGATCATTGCAGTTTCACAGCACATTATGAGTGGGTTCACTGGATAGTCTGAATATTGTTTCAAAAACTATGTTCAAACACTTAAAAAATGTTTGGAAATGAACTTGTGCAAGCTGTGTTCACCTGAACCTTCTGGCCTGCTTCATGAGGCCCTGAACAGCTCTCAGAAAGTCTCTGAATTCACCAAAACCTGTTGCCTACAAACACAGTAAAATGTAACTTTACAGTAACAGCAAACTGTGCATGATAACATCTCTCAAGTTTTAAAGAGACTCTCAGCAGCAACTGTGCCTTCCAGCATTTCTGTTTCATGATGACAACCCTAGTCACAGAGATAGACAATATTATTATTCAGTTAACCACAGTAGTGTCCCATTACTATATAGATATTTAATGTATCTGATATACTGGCATAGCAGTGATTATGATGAATTTATCTACAGCCCGTGCTTTTCAGTATTTTCCCCCTAAAATTTATTATTTCTTTATATCTGTTTAAATTACAGTATTGCCATTATTTGTTATAAATTGCTCCTCTTACCCATCTCACTGCTT
Organism: Struthidea cinerea; assembly: GCA_013397865.1. Taxonomy (NCBI): domain Eukaryota; kingdom Metazoa; phylum Chordata; class Aves; order Passeriformes; family Corcoracidae; genus Struthidea; species Struthidea cinerea. The sequence continues at coordinate 1,691,838 of VZTI01001286.1, forward strand.
TACAGAGGGATTTGTATCCTTGGGTCTGCAGCACTCCCATTTTATACCCAGCCCCTTTAAAAAAAAAAAAGAAAAAAAAAAAAAAAAAAATCCATAAAACCCTACAACTGCAGGGAATAGAAATTAAAACAAAAACTAAACACAAGAGAATAAAAACTACTAACAATTTCCAGGCTTTTTTCTGTTTGATTGTTTTTTTAATCTATGTGCTTCTATTAGTTTGTAAGAAAACAGTAGTTTTATGGCCAAATGGAATAAGACTACCTTTTTTTCCATTTGTCATCATTTATGACTCATTACCACAGCACCAGTTGCGACAGCATTAACATTTTTGAACACTTGAGCCTCAGCTTACAATAGGACACTTCCCATTGCAGCATGAATATACACTAGGGCAAATAGTCCTTTCATTCAACTGCAAAATGGATGCATTAGCAAATCACTGGTGGCATATCAACCTCCCTTCTGCCTTGGTAACTAAATTACAGAGGGTATATTTAATTAAACAAACCCCCAAATTAAAATCTAAACCCCACAACTGAATGTAAATTAATGGTTCTTTTCATGATCTATGGAATTATTTGTAGCAGATAACTAGAAGAAATACCCATAAACTATTCTTAAAAAAATACTTGCCCTCTGTAATGTTGCTTTACTGGCACGCTGACTAGGTATAACATTTCACTGTAAAGCTCCTGGGAATGCTAAGAAATTTCTCTTTATTAATATGGGGCATATAAGGCTTTCACTATATGGAATTTCTTGACTTTCCAGGGGTGACAAGGATCAAGGTAATCCCCATCTGTAAACCAGAGGTATTAATAAGTTATTAAATTTTATGTTATGTTATATTAAGACCAGCATTATTTACATATTTTGATGATGGCTCATGAAATCTGCACTGCTGATATTCTGCCACATGTCATAAATCCACCAGAACCCTACACAGAAAGAATGCAATTTATGCGTATGAAGTTTAAGGGACAGAAGCAGCCATTTCTTTATCATTTCTTGGGATGATGGAGTTGCTTCCACATGCAGAGATTTGTTGATGTTGTCTTTACTAATATAACACCTTGAATCAAAGAAAAGTTAAGTAGAAGTTTTGTCTTTCTTTTGAAGGGGATTTTTTACTCTTATCTGTCTAAAAAGTGATCATCTGCTTAGACTGTAAAGTGTTCAGACCGAGACCTTCATTTTGTGAAAATTAATTTTTATTTTTGCTTCTTCTGCCAGTGATTTCCACATCAGTCCATTATCCATACTGACAGTCTTGAATTAGCCTAATCAAAACACAGTTCCTCATCTGAACTTCTGAGCTGACAACTCGTCAGAAGCAGAACTTAGTAATTACACCTGGGTTTCAAGATGTCCCTCTGTGCTGGAGCATGCTAACCAAGCTGGACGCAATGAATTTGTGACTTTGATTGTCTCTTGAGGAGTTTTCCTACAGAAATTACTGACCATTCCTTGTACACTCTGGAGCAACAGGTTATTAATGGGTGCTGCCCCTGGCCCACAAGAACAACTAGTCCTCAAGCCATCTGTTCCAGGCCATAATCAGCATAAATGTGCCTCAATGGGTGAGAGAAGTGGCAATCTGAGATCCCAAAGTAACTGTTATCAATAGAACTACTTCACTGGAAGGTGATCATGGAAGTAGAATTTCCTCAAGTCTGGAAGAAATTTCAAGCCATTGGAAATAATGTAGCTACACCTTTTTGTATACAATACAAAGTAAAATATGGGGGGGGGGCTAATTACAAAGTTTTCACCAATATATTGGAAAGAAACTGGTGTGTTCCATCATATCTGATCAACCTAGTATATTCTGAAAGAATTTTTGCCTATGAAAAATTCTGCCTAGCACTAGGTTGCATTGCAAGTCTCAGTAAAGGTAGGTCTCACTTCAGTTTGATTTATGGCACATTAAATCATGAGCAACTTCTCTAAAACTTCCAAAACAGCTTCTCAGAGTGAAGACTTTGACGAATGTCAAACCTAATAAGCAAGACCAGGAGTGAATGCCATCAAGTTCTTCCATTGTTTGATTGTTATACCTAATGTGTATCCCAACTTAGCATTTTTATTCCACGTCTTAAAAGAAGGACAGGTAGTGAAATTGCTGTTTCATTTCATTTTACATAAAGCCAAAATTCAAAATGCTTTTTACATCTCCTTTTCCATGTATGATTGTTATTACTGTGTCACATTTTGGTTAAAGTTTTCAGTGCCTTCCATATACTATGCCAGCACATATGTGACAAATTTATTGCTGACATTTGACTTGAATTATATCTTATATTCCTATATCCTTGATCAATAATGGTGTTCCGGAGTAATTGATATCCTTAAAGCTTTACAGTTTTGTTTATTTGTTTGGTATTTTTTAAAAAGCAACTGCATTACTCATCAGACAGCATTTCAATGTCAAAAAACCAAAGATACTGATTTGGACATATTCCAAGGACCTCAGTTCAGCAAAAAAAAACCTTCCTTGAAATGTAAGAAGCATAATGAAATGACACGTATACAGTATTTCACAAGTGAAAATATCCAGATCCCAGTGGAAAGCTGTCATAATTTTATGACTGATTTTAAAATTACTTTGACTATTGTCAAATTTTTGGATTTAATTATTTGTTTGAGAAAATGTCCGGAAAATGAAAACATGCTTTGAATGTATCTTGCATTTTAAGTTACTAAATAAACATATTTAATCCAAGAAGTACAAACTCTAAATAAAATATTTACATTGATTTCATGAAACAAGACTTCCTTATTTCTCTCATCTTTCTTTTACTCATAGAGTGATACAAAGAAAACTCCAACAAATATAATATTCTCCTTTTTAAATCCTTCTTGCCTCCTCTGATTTAAAACATTCCATGACTTCATCGGCTACAACTGTTATATATGGTACATGACTGCCTGAATGCAGTAATTAAGAGGGGTAGTCTGCTTTAAAATTAAAAGGAACAAGAACCTTTTTGCCAAATATTCCCCAAAGTATTTATTAAAGTAGAAAACTATTTCATTTACACTGGTACAAATTGTGTGGGCATCTTGTATGCCTGTATCTATTGGATTTTGTAGATCATAAAATCCTCTCCTCCTCCCGATTTTTATAAGACTCTTTTCTTAGCTTCGTAAATTCCTGCAAGTTGCACCACACACTTTGTAAATACCTATTACTTTTAATTATAAGTTTTATTTCTGCAGTCCTTCAGAGACTCACTCAGGAACCAGAGCTAATGTAGTGTCTATAAACAAAACACTGTTGAAAACATAGACGTGGTCTTAAAGGTCTTAAAATCAAAGGCATCAATCTCACAAAGACTTATGCAAGCTTTTAGCTTTATGTGTCACAAATAAAGCCAGGTCTATGCTCTACCTTATGTGAACACAGCTAGGAATGGAAGGGAAAAATCTCACTCCCAGCTAACACTCACGCCAGAAAAACTAACTGTAGACTCAAGTCTCCTGACAGAGCTCAATATATATCATGGGACGACATGTCACACTTACAGAGATAGAAAAACTCTTCTGACAGTTGCTGCTGAATTTCCATTTGAACATTTTGGCAATAGAATCTTAATTTCATTTCATATTTGCTTTCAGTTAAGAAAAATGTAAACAATTTAATAAAGTTATTGCATTGCAAAATGCAAATTTTCTTTTTCTTTAAAGTTTGGTTTTAATCCTGATTTTTTTTTTCTTTGCTCTAAAAATACCCCATAGCCATTATATGAAAATTTATTCACTTAAAAATAGCATGACATTTATGAAAAGTGTATCATTTTAACAATGAATAGCAATTTCCACAATTTTAAATGCAATTTTCACATGCTGATCAACATCGGTATGACAGTAATCACTACACACTGCACTTTCACATATTTCTATGTAACATAAATGTGATTTTTAATTTTTTAAATGAAAACCCATCAAGGCTAGAGTGTTTGTTTGCAGGTAGTCTATTTAAAGTATTACAAATAACTACCACTGTTTAAAAATAAACAATGTTAGAAAAAAAAATTCTGTCTCCAAAAATGGTTTCGAAATAATCTTGATTAACAAAAATGTACTGAAATTAAGACCAAAACCAAACCCAGATGTCTATATTAACTACTGTATTCCTAGTGTTACCCAGAAAAAGCAATTTTTTTTCAAAGAGATCCTTAAAACCTCCATGTGTCTTACACCTCTAATAAGTAACACTTTTTTAACTCATCATCTTTATTTTCCTGCTTAGCTGGTTAGTGGCTGATCTGTCTGTGAACATTTTATTTTATCGCGTTTTGCTCAGCATAGCTTCCTATTATTATATAGTCATAGACCTTAAGGATTTCCCCATGAAAAAATGAAACAAAAGCAGGCAGCCATTTATGTGCTTTGAATTTACATTTATATAAATGCCTACATCTATTCACAAACAATACAAAACTGGGAGGAGCTGTTGACTCCTTCAAGGGCAGGGAGGCCCTGCAGAGAGACCTCAATAAATCAGAGAGCTGGACATAGAAGTTCAACAAGGGAAAGTGCTGGATTCTGCACCTGGGATGAAGCAACCATGGATGTACAGACAGACTGCGGAATGAGATGCTGGAAAGCAGCGCTGTGGATAGGTTCAGCCTGAAGAGGAGGAGTATGAGGGGAGACCTTATAATGGTTTACATCTTCCTTGTGAGGGGAAGAGGAGGGGCAGGCACTGATCTCTGTGGTGACCAGTGACAAGGATCTGAGGGAATGGCCTGAAGTTGTGTCAGGGGAGGTTTAGGGTGGATATTAGGAAAAGGTTCTTCACCCAGAATGTGGTTGGGCACTGGAACAGGCTCCCCATGGAAATGGTCACAGCACTGAGGCTGACAGGGTTCAAGAAGCATTTGAAAAAATACTCTTGGGCACATGGTGTGATTCTTGGGGAAGATGCTGTGCAGGACCAGCAGCTGGACTCGGTGATTTTTGTGGGTCCCTTCCAAATCAGCCTATACTGTGATTGTGTAAATAGGTGCACATATTTGCAGAGGCATAAACAAAAATTGCTCATACAAAGGGACTCATTCTGACAGATATGTTTGCCTGCATATCATTGAGCATGTCAGCGGTTTTTGTTTCACAAGGTTTCTTTCCTTTACCAAAAGGAAAATATTTGCATTGTAAATATCTATGTATCTGCATATCAAGCTACAATTTCACCCATTCCCTATATATTCTTAAACTTGCAGCAAAATAAAATCCAATAAAAAAGACAACTCAGTATTTCCCTAGTACAGGCTAGCCACACATTTAAGCATTCAAGCTTCTTACAAATCCTTTGTGAGATGGTATTTCAACCCTTGTTTGGACCTTCCTGTTACCGCTATATACCCTGAAGAACCCTGTAACACTGGACAACATGAAGTTGCACCATAATAGCCTATTCCCTGTTGTGATGGTTTTTGAGTTTGTTTTTTTTTGTTTGTTTGTTTGTTTGTTTTAGCTCTTTTTTTGAGTAATTTTTCCTGATAGTTTCTGTTTTAAGCAGCTTTACTACAGCAATAGGGTGCCCTGATGATACCCAGGAGATTTTCTTTGTCAATAACTGAAAGATATAATAGTAGCCTGCTAAGCACCTGCTTGCTCAGTGATTTGAGCTGTACAGTAGCTGTCCTGAAATTGTCCTGGCTGGTTGCAGTCCAACAGCACTGTTTGCAATTACTGTTGTTACTACTGCCATTGCTACTATAGGGTGAAGTTCACCCCGATGCAGAGGACAGCACAAGGTCAACATGTTTTGTGATATCCTAGATCAGCCTTTTCTGACACTGCTAAGGGAAACTGAAAGTGTTCACAGCTCTTGTGCTTTCTCCTTACATAGAATTGAATGTAACACAAGTTACGAATTTTCTGTAAAAATCTGTTGTTGGGTTTCTTTTCAGAAGAAAAGTAATGAACAAAACTTAGCATTATCTACAATTCTATGCAAAAAACAGCAAGAGGAATAAGACCCTGCTCTATACATCTTCCTGAGGGAGTGGAGAGAGAGGTGCTGATCTCTTCTCCCTGCTACCCAATGATGGGATACATGGGAATGGCTCAAAGCTGCACCACAGGAAGTGTAGACTGGACATCAGTCTTTATATTTCTTTACTGAGAGGGTGGTCAAACACTGCAACAGGCTTCCTAGAGAAGTGTTTGAGGCCCTGACAGTGTTTAAGAGGCATTTGGACAATGCACTCAACAACATGCTTTAACTTTTTGTCAGCCTTGAATTGGTCAGGCAGTTAGACTAGACGATCCCTCTCCTCTCCTCTCCTCTCCTCTCCTCTCCTCTCCT